>APFE031279825.1:0-22545 GCA_000404065.3 Pinus taeda | reverse complement strand
ACCCCATGTCATGTAAGGGACCACAAGTAGTTAATAATAATGTAATGGGCCCATGGTATTAGTTGATGGTATGAGTAAACCATGGTATTGATGCATGGTATTGTATGTATGAGGCCTATATAGAGGCTAGAGACTCCACATGGAGAATATGAAGAGAAATAGTCTTGTATGAACAAGCATATGGCTTGTGGAGTATTCTCCTTCCTTAAGGAGTGAATGTATGGTGTTGCCCTACCTTAAGGGTTTGATAATAAAGAAGAATTTCTATCTATTACTATCTTGTTATTTCTGGGTTTATTTCTATTATCATAATATTTCCAGTTTAGATATACAACAAGTGGTATCAAAGCTACAACAAGTGGTATCAGAGCACTTTCTTGGGCACAATTAAAGAATATAGAAAAGAGACAACAATTAAAGAAGGATACATAAGGGCCAAGCAGAAGGAGGTCATCAAGAAGGACTAATCACACGTCATCTTGAAGGAAGGAATTAAGGAGCATTAGAGAAGACCTCAAAAACCGTAGCTCATTCAAAGAAGGATTCTACACATGAAGAATTCTTCGGAAGCTCACACATTTTACAGTCATCATCCAAGGAAGAAATAAGAAGTGTTGCTATCACCGTCAAAGAAATCAAGTTGATATTTATCACATTGAAGCAAATATCACTTCTCAAACATCCTTGAAGAAGATCATTAAGGAATCAACATCATCAAGAAGGCATCAAGTTGAAGATATCATCTTCAAAAGAAACATCTTCACTTGACAAGTAAGTATCTTTATACTTGTGTTTGAGTCTACTATCAAAATGACTTCATTCTGCAAGGAAAGCAACAAATTAGTTGGGTCATCAAATTTCGTTGAATGGAAGAAGAGGATAGATTTGATCCTCATAGAGAATGAAGTTTTTGGACATGTTAAGGATTCAATCTCCAAACCATCACAATAGGAATCTCAAGAACTATCAAAGTATATGAAAGGGGAAATAAGGGCTTAAAGAATCCTCATAGAATCAATCAAGTATTCCCTCATCCCTTACATAGCAAAGTTGGAGAAATCGAAAGAAATCTATGATAAGTTGATAGAATTGTTTTCCGTAAGTACTGTAGGAGAAGTTATGTCTTTGAGAACTGAGCTATAGAAGATGAAGGTATCAAAGGAAAAAGAGCTAACCTCATACCTTATGAGGGTATCACAAATAAGAGACCAACTATAGGAGTTAGGGGAAATAATGTCTAATAAGGAAATGACAATTGTTGTGCTTAATGCACTACCTGATGAATGGGGCAATTTTGTATCAAGTATCTATGGAGAGAAGGAAGACACTCCATTCAATGAACTTTGGTCATTATCTAAGATTGAAGAAACTAGGTTGAAATCAAAGAGCAATGTTTGGTCAATTGAATAAGTTCAAGCATGCACTGCGATGGCCCGAAGAAAGGGAAAGTTTTGAAAGATAGATTCTTAGAAAAAGAAGAAGATTGATATGTCAAGGATACAATCCTATGAGTGTAATGAATATGTGCACTTTAAAAGGAATTGTCCTAAACCTAAGAATGACAACAAGAAGAGAAAAGAAAAAAATGAATCCATGTCACCGAAGAAGTGGAAGAAGAACTTGAAAAAAAGACGACAAAGAAGGAGGAGGTGAAAGATCTCTATTATGACTAAAATATACTTGAGTCCTTTTCAATTTTGGAGAAGATAGCAATCATGATGGAAAGCATCACAAACATCAAGATGCAGTAGAGTTGAAATAGAGATGACATTGTCATAGAAGCTTGGAAGGATAGTTGAAGTAAAAGTCTACATGGTTGTTACAGTCATCATGATAGAACGAAAGTAGCTTATGGTGTTTCCACTGGAAGCATATACGGACAACCGAAGTAGTTGTATATATGGTTGGAAGAAAGTCATCTAGCATGATAGAAGATAAAGAAATCATCATACATCATCATCATTAGAAAGGAGCATTTGCAGAATAAGGATCATTTAGATCCTCCAATAGAAACTTTATAAGAAGGTTCACCTCTACTTGGAAGAAGCAAGTGCCTCAATTATAGTCTATGGTCCACCTTGTGTGGTATTTGCTGGTAATGTATGATGACGAAGGTGTGCAACATGTTGAAGTTGTTTGAAGTGCTTTCATCTTCAAACAAGAAAAGGAAGTTGGTAGAAGGAAGTCTAGATGACGAAAAGAAGGAAAAGGTATGTATATATTTGATAGAGTCATGCCATCATATAGTTGTAGATAGCTTGGTTGAATTTCTCTATCTCATGGGAATAATTGAACAAGAAGGATCTCTTCCATTAGAATGATGCATGAAGTCAAGTAGACAATGTGCCTTGAACTCTTCTACATATTGATAAGATGAAATCAACATAATATGACCTCATATGGAATATGAGCTGGTTGACAATCATGGTTCCTATGCTGAAAGAACCATGTAAAGAAGATCTTAAGGAAAGCAATATGTGAAGAAAGGAAGAAGAGTTCATGAAAGATGCAACTATAGTCACGTAAGATAAGAAAAGTGATCAACATCCGATAACTAGAAGAATTAGCTATGACATCGCCATGGAGAAGGAATGAAAGCTTTGATAAAGTCCGAAAAATAAGGAGACCCTCGATATTGAATGTCTTGGAGATGGATTCATACATGTACAAGATGTTGATGTTGCATGAAGCTGATGTCATGACGAAAGGGCATCATAAAAAGGTAATTTTGATTTGATTTTGATTTTTGAAAACCATTGATTGGGTTGAAAGAGGGTTACCGAAAGAGAGTTGTAGATGCTACCTACAATTAATACTCATGGAAATGGATGGAAGATCTTGAAAGAAACATGACTTGGAAGAGGTAGATATATGGATGATAGCTAGATGTAGAATATAGAAGATCACTTTCCAATGAAAAGAAGGATGACATGACTATTGGTTCAACATTATGGTTTATTGAAGGGAAAGTGATGGTTGATGCCCTATGAAGAAGATTTGGAAGATGAAGTCTCCATGATGAAGAAGTTGAAGTTCATGACATCAGAAAGAGGAGCCCTACTAGCAATTGATAGTACCATGATCTCCACCAAAGAGTAGATAGTTGTTGTTGGAAACAAGTCCCCAGTTGAGAAGGAGCTTGGGCAAGTCCCTAGTTAAGAGGGAGCTTGGGTATATTCCTTCTATAGGAATGAGTTGATCCTCCCCATTTTAGAGGGAGTGACGAATATGGTTCTCTACTTCATGTGTCATGCACTAGAGTAGGACTAACAACTGCAAGTCTTAGTGAAGGACATGAGGGAGAGAAGGACACATCATTCTTGTCTTCATGTTATGAAGAAAGAATGGAGGATTGGATAAGCATATGGTTTTCGATACTCTTTGAGGATATGGTAGGGCATCCAATAAGTAAGAGGAGTTGAAGAGGAAATTCCTTGAGGATGTGTTATTCCAAGACAGAAATTGTCTTAAAGGCTAAAAGGACATACCTTGTGAATATCCAGGTGGGGTATGTGCCTTAAGAGACAATGACGATGGTGTCTATCAATCATTGTTTCACCAACATTGTGCTCTGGTCTTGTGCAAGGATAGAGCTGTTAGTCAAGGCCTTGTTATGTGACAATGCTGGTTGGTATGACAAGATGCAATGAGATAAGTTGAATTAATAGCTTATGAGATGGCTTACCAATCCGACTCTTCTTATGAGAATTTTTCAGTATGAGAATGTCCAAGTACCATGTATGAATTATGAATACCTCCCTTGTTAAGAGGGAGTGTTGAAATATGTATCTAGGTTCAGTCTTCATAATGTCTATTTTAATCATGAGTTTATGTATTTGATGAAAACAGAAAAAGAGATTTATTATTTTCATTATTGATGCATGGTTTTCATGCTCATGGTAAATTTATTTGTAGGTCAAGCATCCATTGAGTGCTTCTAGGTTTGTCATAGAATTACGAAGAGAAAAGAGTGATTGTCATACATGTAAGACCCCTTTGGGCATGTTGTATCTTGTAAAGAATTTTTTTAGAGTAAAAAATGTCATAAAGACCCTCTAAGACCTTGTGAAGCAAGTCGACCTACATGACAGATCAAGTCAGCCTCATGGAAGAAATTCGTACCCTTGGAAAGCCTATATATAAGAAAGAGCTTTGCCTCATTTGGATACATAACAAGAAAGTTCGATCTCCTCAAGAAAGAAGCTAGAAAAGGATGAAAATCAAGGATAAGAAGAAGAAAAGCAAGATGGAAGCTTTTGGGCCTCTCTCTATCTCTTGTGTTAGGGTTTCTAAAGTTGCTAGGAAAGTCGAGTTGCTGGAAAGTTGTTGGGCAAGTCGGAGTTGCTGGAAATTTGTTGGGAAAATCGAGTTGCTGGAAAGTTGTTGGGCAAGTCAAAGTTGTTGGTAAGTTGCTAGGGGTCGAAGTAGCTAGAAATTGCCGAAGTTGCTGGCATGTTGCTAGGGGTTAAAGTTGCTCGGTCGAAGTAGCTAGAAATTGCTGAAGTTGCTAGAAGCAAAAGTAGCTGAAAGGAAAGTTCATTAAGAAGAAGTTTGATTTGGTCTTGGAGGGGTCCTTGACAAGGGTGTTAGGTCTTGGAATTCATCATTTGAAGATTCTATAAGAAGAGAAGAATACTAGTGGGTTTTCCTCTCAAGAGGAGAGGTTTTGGCCTTGGCTGATAGCCAATATCTTGTGTCCTCTTGTCTCATTGTTCTTTATTGTTTGGCAGTTGTTTGATGATAAGAACACTAATTATAATCAAGTGAAAGAAGAAGCTAATCCAGTTAAGTAAAAATACATCACAAGCAATTATCAAAGTAAGAGAAATAACTTAATCTCGTTGCCCCTAGATTTCTCAACATGATCCTGGGTGTACAAATGTGAGGAGGGAGTAATCGTGGATGCATGAGTTACCTTAGCCTTTGTTTTTACACCCCTAAATATTTTCCTTTTACTTTTTCTTGATTTTCCCATGTATTACTACTCGTAGCTTGACGAATGAGAGCTTGCTCTGTGTGATGATAATAATTAATACCCCCTTTAGGATGGGGTAGTTCATTCCCCATTAGGGTTGGGACATGCAAGGGTTCATTGTCATCTATGAGATAGGGCAACATTGGCTTAGCCTCTAGGAACTGGTTGATGGTTGTGTGATAGAGGTAGAGCTCATGCTTGGATTTTGCCTACATGCTAATTTATAAGTCTCGACCATCTTTTGCATTTTTTTTCTTATGGCCATCATATGCTCTTTCTTTTTCTTTTAGCTGCATCAACCTCTGAGGGTGCATTTTTAGGCCCTACCTAAGGTATGAGGATGTGTGGATGCCAAATCCCAATGAACCAATGGCTAGTTGACCCAAAGGATGGAGGTGGAATATAGGCTCGTAATATAAAATGGAATGTGGTAAGTATGGAATAAGGATAGATGGGGCTACGTTATATCAATCTTGGTTTCCAAAGTAGTGCCCCTTCCTAAAGTCTTAGACCATTAAGGGAGATCTTAGTGGAATATGATTGAATTAACCCCCCATTTAAGGTGAAGGAAGAAGACTACGACCAAGACCCTCCTTTCTTCCAAGTCACCCCATAATCCATGCCAAAATGCCCAAATACAAACAAGCATGAGCACCCGATTGCATAATGAATAAAGTACCTTTTGATTAGAAGCCCACCTTCCAACATGTGTTCTTGACAAATGGGCAATGAAACATCTGATTGATGCAGATGGCAGAGATATGAATGGGACGTTGCATTGATTACAAAGTGGCTTTTAGTGGCTGTCAGCTGAAAGAGATAATAGGAGAAAAGTTTCTCTTAGGGGTCACTCTCTTTTGGTGGGTAACAATGGCTAATAAAGTAATAAGGTTGATAATTCAAAACAATGAGCTATGAACAATTATGTACAAGAAAAGCTTGAAAATGAATGTATGGACAAGATAATTGACATCTCATGAAAGCAAAGACTTGCATGCATGTGTAAATATAAAGATGAAAAAAAATACAGACAAATATATACCAATATCCACATATATGAACAATAATAAAAGTAAGTGCACACATTGAGACAATGGGAGCCCTCCACACCTTACCTCGTACATTGAAGACTATCAAGACTACCGACTAGTAAAAACTCACAAGGACTGCTTATATTACTTATAATGAAGCTTGAATAAAAAAATCATTGATGAAGTTTCTGAGGATCAAGATCACAATATGAATCTAAAAGTTTGAAATCTAAAAGTGATTAGCAAGCTTCACTAGCTTGTCATGTCATTTATACATGAAAAATGAAACCAACTATTGATAAATCTCTTTGTGGCTAACTAAATACTAATCTAAGCCTCCTAAATGTAATTCGACTTCTCCTATTTCCAAAATTGGGGGAAAATCACATTTGCTTAAATTTGAGCGAAATTTCTCACTAAATTTGCATTTTAGCAGGAAGATTGGCCACATTTACCGCGTGTTCACTAGATCTTTGCATGCGTTTTCTTGCAAAACTAGGGAAAAACTAACTATCTTGGGATCATGAGTGACAAAACCCATGTCCCCCATTTTTCCCAACTAGCCTACAAATAGCGAAACAAATGAGCAATTCCAAAAACTAGTTTTTTTTTGGTAAAAATCTATTAAACTTGATTTACAATGCATAAAGTTTCATGGAATTTCAAAAATTAAAAATTACTAATACTTTGGGAAGTGGTTTGTTAATAAAAATAAGTGCAAAATGTAATAAAAGTGGCATAAGATAGGTTGATATAGGCTGAGGATGTGGTATATTATCATGGCAAAATTTTGTCAAAGTAGAGGACTGATAGTGTGACATTGTCCTCAAGTTGGCTCCAGTGAAGCATTTTGATTTCCGTTAGAGTTCTAAGCCCACTAGAATATAATCGTTTGGTAACTTGTAAAGCACAAAAGTGCAACCAATGTAGAATTCAATAGCATAAATTAAGACAAGCACACATGAATATTATTAATAAATGAAATAATCTTCTAAAGGCTATGATCAAGATTCAAGACAAGGTTAAGCCAAAACCATGAACATAATTAGAGATGCTTATAAAATATATAGGGGGAATTGAATATTAAGGAATATCAAAGGATAAACAAATCAATGGTGTTGCTTCCTTGGGTATTAGCAAAAAATTAAATTCGTGAAGAGAAGTGTGGAAGATGTTCTTAAAATAATGAGCCTTTAGCCTCTGAGTTGACTTGTATATGAAGGCATGATGGCCTTTTTAGAAGCATTGACTATAATGACCTAGGGTATTTTTTTCCCTTATTCATCTTAGGGTTACTAAAAAAAATCATTTACTCATTTAATAGTGGGTATTTTTCACATAATAAATACTTCATTTAATTAGTAGCAGTAGTCATATATGAATAGGCTAAACAATACGATTCTCTGCAATTGTACAATAAACAGAGCTAACTTCCCAACAAATAAAAGATCCATTATTCCATTAAAGACAACACTATTACAATGATTCAACAAACCAATTTAAATAATAAACAAATTTAAATGAGTTTATCCTACCCTGGATTTCCCCCCTGAGGGTGTCTGCAGCTAGAGATGAAGCTCAGATGCCTTCTTGTGATGAACCATAGCCCTAGGAGGGCCCAAACATGAGTATGTTGTGTCCAAAAGAGATTTGGTATTGTGCCCTTTCTACCTCAGAACTAGACCAAAACCTTAGGGGACCGAAAATCCTTAGTCTGCTACTCTTGTGCTAGTGCGACCTCCTAATCCTCCCTTTTAATGTCCAAAAGATTTCAATCCATTCATAGTTAGTAGCTTCTTGAATAGGTTTTTCCAATGAATTTGGCTTAGAAGTGTTGTCGAATTTTTCCTCAAAGAGGCCACGAATTCTACCTCAGAGATGCCACGAATTCAGGGCTTAGTGATGGCCATGGATTTTGGCCTCAAAGACGTCACAAATTTTTCCTCAGAAATGCCCTGAATTCTGCCTCAGGGATATTGTAACAACCTAAAACAACATCTAATTAACTTATTAACAATAATTTTAAATAATGAAGAGTGCTTACCTGAGCTTAGCTGTGCATGAAGTAGGCTTACCGCAACATGGTTTTGGGGACGACTCTCCTCCCAACCTTAGGCTCAATTGTGCAGGATTCTTCTACAACTGGCCACCCCCGAGCCCTCAATCAACGACTACTGCCAGTATTCCTAAGTCTCAATACTCTTCCAAGAGAGTGAAGACAGAACCTCAGAATGATGGAACAAGACCCTTCTCATTCCTTAAATAGAAAAAACATTGGATGGGAAACCACATGCACACCTCCATGTGTCTGCATGCCACATGCCCACCCTCCATGTGTCGGCATGCTAATTTTTGATAATTTTCTTATTTTATTTATTTTTATTATTATTTGTTATTTTTGGTTTATTTTTTTTTAATTTTTATTACTATTTATTTATTTATTATTTTAATATGATTTATTTATTATTCATTATTTTTATTATTACCTATTATTTTGTATTATTTTGTATTATTTATTATTTATTAAGTGGTTTATTTACTATTATTCATTATCATTATTATTTATTTATTATTAATTATTATTTTTTTGTATTATTTTTATTAATTTTTATTATTTATTATTTATTATTAAGGGAGGGATGTTACAGATATTTCTGAATTGCCTCAGAAGAGGCCAACGAGTTGCCTCAGGAATGCCACCAATTTTCCTCAGGCTATCCTTAAACAAAACCCAGGTTGGATTTCCTTAGCTGAACAAAAAAGTGTCTCAATGTGCCAAAACATATATCCTCTGATGACCTATTATGCCAAAACAAAAAAATGAGTGTGTAGGTAAAGTGAGATCGACTCCATCAAAAGTAGATAGGAGATTAGATAGGGTGGGATCACCCCACCAAAGCTAATCAAAGAGAAACGGTCTCAAACCCTTAGAGCCTCAGGCTCAAAGAAAAACAAAAACAAGTCAATCCAATTGAATGATGACCAAAATGATTCTAACTCTCTTGTATTTATAGATTTCCTTATGGGGGTTTCTCCTCAATTAATTGAGAGGGGTTCATGGCAACCCCAAATTTGGGGTTTTTTTCTCTAGTTGCCTCAAAACTTACCCCATGTTGCCCAAAAATTGGGTAATTGTGGTTTTCTCCATTATTAAAGACTATAGCCTACGAGGATTGATAGACTACTTTGTTCCTTTGGGGCAATTAATCCACTGGGGACATTACATTGACTTAATATTTCTAGTTTCAACTACCCCAATTATGCGAGTGGTGACATTGCATGGGACCATTGACTTCAGTTTAACAACTTGGGACTTTTAGGATTGGCCTTAGGGCTTATGACTTCCACATTATAGAATTCTATGATAAATAATCATCTACTGTTAATAACAACATTAAATTAAATATTGACAAGGACAACATAGTTCCATCAATTAGAAGAAATCACTTGAAGGTTGAGTAACACAATTGTAGACAGACTCTTGTGAGTCTGGTCCTTGATATCACAAAATCTAGCAGGCTTAGTGCAAACCCTCACTAAGAAAATCTAGACCTCGTGGCAACAAGAGATTTTCCACCACTGTCACCTCAATAACCTATCTCTAGCGATTTAGTGGTAATTTAACCACAAGGGATGCTTCCCTATATGTAGATCACCCAAGGGTATTCGATAAGAATGGTTGAAGGCGATGGAGGTATAATGATTTGGATAGTATAGTGTCATAGCTAGGAGTTGTAAGATAGTTTTTACCGAAGTACAAGCACTCTATCCCTAGACCATTCAAGTAAATTAGAGGTTTGTTATAAGTTAGGTTTTGATCAATTTGCAATGATAGGGTATGCAATGTCCTATAACAACCATAAGAAAAAGTCTTACAATGATTAACCAAGAAAGGATTAGGACTATCAATTAGATATGTAAGGTTTAGTGTTTGCAATGGAATTTTTATGGCTGAAACATGCATAAAACAACAATATAATGACAATGTCAGCCCTAGAAATAGGGTTTTAACATGTAATAAATGCTAGATTTTGTTTTTGACAATTATTCAATGCAATTCCTATCTAGAAGACAATAACACATCAAATTAAATTACCTTTTAGCAATATCTCGAATTTAAGATGGAAGAAGAGGAAAATATGTATAGAAGAGAGATTGATCACCACCACCTTGACTAGGCCTGTGATCTAAGTGGGCTATCATGTTGCCTAGTGCAAATTTAATTAATATGACCTTGATGAAGAGGGCGAGAGGGAAAAGGCCTCTTCTTACAAACCCTAGGGGCTTCCTTTAATATGGAGATTTTAAATTCAAGAGATGCACACTCGAAGCTCTCTTGAAGGATTCAAGGAAAAAATTTTTGAGGCACAAGGAATCAAGATTTCTAGGTAAATTGAGCATTTTTAACCATGGCACATGTAAGAATCCTAATCTACACAAGATAACATGCAAAATATAGGAGATAATCAACAAGCCTACAAAATTTTCCCCAAGAATTTTGTCGATCAATCCCAAGAAATCATCCTTAAGAAAAAATTCTTCTCCAAGAGCAATTCACACCATAGAGCTACATTACATCCAAGTAGAAAGAGGCAAAAGCTAAAATGCACTTCCCAAAGAGAGAGAAGTGTGATGATGAATGATCATCCAAAATGAAAAAGGATTCACTTTATTTATTTCAGGGCAAACAACCCTGATTTCATTAATTTTACTAGTAAAACCCTTAAAAAAGCATTTTGTAAGGATGAGGAAATGAGCAGGGTGAGGGCTTGGTGACTGGAACCCTAACCGATGTAGCACTCATTTTCGTGCTACCCTGCCTTGGTTATTCACCGCCTTGACAACTTGTTTACTATTGCCGACTGTTGCTGTTGTTGGGGCTTCCCTTTTTTTTACCCAGGTTTGTGCAACTGTCTAAGCTAGCCTTGTTCATGGCCAGTGTTTTTTAGAGCCTCATTGGGTTCATTGTTTTTTCATCGTGGCATTTGTGGAATTTTTTTTTACTATAATTTGGTTTTCTTCGCCATTGTTGCCACTTCTTCTCTAGTGTCATTTGTTGATGCTGGCTTGGGTGCTATTGCTGGGTTCATTCTTTTGCTATTGGGGTCTACCACCTAGCTAGCGTAAGTTTTTGCTACTTGTTCTTGGGCGTTCATTTTTTTTCGCCTATGGCCATGCATAATGAGTTATGTTTGTGGGCCGTTGCGCCCTGTATTGTTAGTTTTTGGATGGGTTCTAGTCAACATGTTTTTTGGGGGCTCGATCTTGTCTGTTGCTTCGTAGGGTCTTTGTTTGTGGGGGGAATTGGTGACATGCTCTAGAGTGGCAGAGGGGGAGATATTTGCATATGCAAAAGTTGTACATATATGAAAGATATGCACATATATAGAAGTTGTGCATATATGGAGGCTACGTATATATGGAGGTTGAAGTTGTGCACAACGTTTGTATATGCGCATATATGGAAGTTGCATATATACGGTAGATGCACATATATGGAAGCTACACATATATGGAAGTTGCACATATACGAAAGATACACATGTATTTTTTATATGCACAACTCCTATATATGCACATATATTATGTATATGCACATACCTTCTGTATATGCACAACTTCCGTATATGCTTAATTTCTGTACATGCGCATATCTTCTGTACATATGCATCTACTATATATGTGAAACTTCTAGATATGCACATATACGAAAGATATGCACATATATGGAAGAAGCTCATAAATGGAAGATATGCGCATATACAGAAGATATGCACATATACGAAAGATGTGGATATACAAAAGTCACACAACATCTATATATGCACATATTCTGTATAACACTTATTTCACATATGCATATATCTTTCGTATATGCAGAACTTTCGTATATGTGCATATAAAAAAGTTACGCATATACGAAAGTTGCGCTTGTACAGAGGTTGTGCACAACTTCAACATTCAATGAGGGGCTAGAAAAGTGTATAAGGCGACTCTCTAGAATGGCTAGGAGGTGATTGTTAAAAAGATTTTGAAGAGGATAAATGAATGGCTAGGACATATATGTCCATATATGTGCATATACAGAGGTTGTGCATAACTTCAACCTAGATATATATGTAGGCTTTGTATATGTGCAACTTTCGTATATGCACATATACAAAAGTTTTGCATATACAAAATATATATGTATATATAGAAGTTGCACATATATGGAATATATGCAATACAAAAGATGTGCATATATAGAAGTTGTGTGACTTCCATATATGCACATATTTCGTATACGTACATGTCTTCTGATATGCACATATTGGTTATAGCTATGCTTCATATGAAGATTATCTCAAAAGGAATTTTGTATTCTTATCTCAGTTAACTTTCTACTGGGTATTATTTCCATAAGATTTTTAAAATACTGAGTCTTTATACTTCATCCATAACGTTGTAGGTATTAGAGTTATGAGCATTTGAAAGAGGGAGAACAACACTTGTGAGATCCCAATGTCTAAAGTTCTACATCTATTTCATAGTAAGGAGAATGTTATTTAACCCTCACACAACTTTTTGTGATTTTTTTCCCTTTTCTGTTGGACATAGTTTTTATTCTATGTCTTGTGATACACACTAGAAAATTTTCCTAAGGTCTTGTTTACCACCGATGTTGTCCAAGTTTAATTCAATGTACATAAGCACAACCAATTTTTTTTTTTACTTATGGTTGAACATTGATTACTATTTTCACCATGAACAAATACTTTTCACCATAACTTGCCACGAGACAATCCCGAGAGTAATAAATTATCAAGTTTGAGGTTTGGAAGACATAATTTCAACAATCTTATTGATGTTTAATAGAAATGGAAGTAGATGTTTCCAACAATATTTGTCCTAGAATTTGTTGGAGGACCTTAAGCTTAAATGTAGGAAACCTTTAGTTTGATTATGTTTTGAGAGAGTTTTATAATGAACTATTTTAACAAACTATTGTCTAATTGTTATAGGTAGGATCCTCTAAGATGCATGAATGAAACTTATGACAAAAGGAATCTACAAATGTTATATCGTCTCGTTGAGAGGTTTCAATTTTTTATCTATCTTTTGTCGTTATTATTTGTGATTTTAAAACTTATTGCGAACATAAGTAGAGAGGTATAAAGGTTTTGGAATATCAGGGTAAGAGGAAAATCATGAATCAGTTGTGATAGTAACTTTGAATTCCAACATCGGTCAGAGGTGAGTCATGAAAACTAGAGGTCAAGCATGAAAAATATCCTTTATGTCAAGTTGAAGAAGAGGGAGATTGGGAGATTGAAAGCTAGAGTTTAAATGTTAATGAAACACTTAGAAATGTGCATATTCCATTCAACTTCAATGGAGTAGGGTAATGATGACAACTGCAAATTGTAAATATTTCCAACTAGAAAAGTTTAAAGCATAGTACATACTACCTATTATTATTATTAGAGAAGGAAAATAATTGTGGTAGTAGTGTAGATTTTCATCTTGAAAATTTATTTTATGATGACTTCAATGGATCGTTATAAGTAACAGACATATCTAAAAAATATTTGGACAAATTTGAGACTAGGCACATCTATCCCATATGCAACATTTTGGACATTTGAATTTAGAGGTTAAGGATGGTTGGAGCAAATGTCCTAAGTCTTTTATTGTGTTGAATTTAGATGTAGATGAATGTGAGGAAGTGGTGGAACTTAGAAATGTGGAAAGGATATCCTTGATAGTGGTAAAATTACTTAGATTGATCAATTCTTTGTTTTATTTACAAGTGGGACATATAAGTCAATAATGTATTGGAACCATACCAAATTCTTCTGATTTTTCACTCTCTAACTTGTTAATTACAATGTTTTAAAATGGATGACATATTATATTCAATTCATGTGATGATATTTGTGCAAATCCTCTATGGATCTCAATATGTGGGGTCTCCTCACATGAAGTGGCCACTGTGTAAGACTTCATTATTGTACAAAGTAATAATTTTTACATTTTGTGACATGCACATTGACATGATATTTGCATGTTAAGGAGGATTCTTTTGAGTCTTTCATGATGTATGCTTGGTCTTGGCCATCTATAAATTGGCGGTTATATTAATTGAGTCTACTATATAATACATATATGAAATATTATTTAAAAATGTGATGAAATTTACCAATCTCGATTTATGAACCATAACTAAGGCTTATATTGCTCATCATGTTGGGTGAATGCACTTTGATTTCTTTCATATACCCATATTAGTGTTGAAACCTAAGGATTCCAGTAGTGAATAATGTTGGTTGGTACTGCATTTCATTTATTATGGGTCATTGAGTTGTGTGTTTGGTAAGTTATGTCCACCATTCTGCATTAAAATTTGATGTGTGAAGTGTGATCCTATTTTATGATATTCTGACACGAAGGTAAAGGTAAAACAAGGTCTATGGTATGTGCATATCTTATATACATAGATACACTTGTTGAGGAGGCATTGCAATTGTATGCAAACCATTGAAGCCATGTAAATGAAGGGGTATGCACCAATGATGAGAGTATCATGACAAACTTTACATTATGAAATTGTATGACTTAAAATCTAATAAATCATCACCAATGGTTTAAAAAATATTTATTTATATTTACACATTGCCAAAAAGTTAATATATTGTGTAATTCAATAGGTCCCAGCTTCTCATTCATGGGGTTTTCCGATACAAATTTTATGTTGTCCACTAAGACCAATGTGGTCTATCAGACCTTAAGAAAATAAGAATCTAACTGTGATTCTTCAAAATATATTTCTATAATAAAAAAATAACGGAAAGAAGCGCTTCAAGATCACTATAGTTGGGCTGACTTAACACATCAAGATGATTGTAAGTGTGACAAATGTTAGGGAAATGAGAGCGATGTGAGTAAGAGCCAGGAAATCTAAGAGGAAGTTTTTTTCATCTTCCACCCTCTTAGTATTGCCAAGGCAAAGTTGTCATATTCTATTCTCCATGGGATTTTTGGGAGTGGAACGCTTCCCAATTTCACTTCGAAGCTTAGGAGAATTAGTTCTTATCCTAGTGATGTTCACTTTTTCTTAGTGTTGGTCAAAATAGAGAGATAATTCGGGTTATCAAGGGTGGGGTTGATCACCTCCTTATAATATCTTCACTTCCTTTTTCCCTTCAATTGCTTATTATTCGATAGTTAATCCTTAAATTTGGAGGTAATAATATCTTTGATACTATCCTTTCTTTGCAAGACAATCTCCTCCTTTATTCCCCAGTGGTTGAGCAAAGACTCGGAAACCTTATACCACCGATGCTTGAGGCGCAAGTGGGGATTTTTACTAAAGTTAGAAGCAATTTTGGGAAGCCTCTTGGATTCCATGTTGTCAAGATTCTTCTTAGACATTAGATACCTAAACATAACCATGACTTTAATGGGGGAAATGGTAGCTTCGATCAGGAGGATAGGATAGGGAATATTTACCTTGATCTTGAGGTTGTAGCTTATGAATTGCTTTTGAATCATCTCAATATTTCTCCACGACTCTTTACATATACTGCAACCCCAAACTTCACATCCATATAAGACAACAAGGGTGATGAGAGTCTATAAAAGGAACATTTTTTAACTCCAAATATAAAGAGCGAGCAACTTATCATTGTTTTCAAGCTCATAATAAGCTTTCTAGCCTCCAATAATCATTTTCTCAATGCTATCATTCCAATTGAGCTGATGAGGAATGTCAATACCTAACTATTTATAAGCATAAACTTGTTCTAAGTAATTGTTATCATAGAATAAATTACGATGGGTGATATTTTTGGATTTAATTATCATGACTTTAATCTTGTCAGTATTAACTGACATACCCATCTTGGAGCAGTAATCATGAAGAATCTTAAGCTACTTGTCTAGGTCATCATGGCTTCGGAAAGAAGAATGATATCGTCATCATAAAGGAGAAGAGTAATGATTATACCAACAAGTTTGGTTCCCTTACAACCTGTAGTTTCCAAACACTTCTTTAGCTTATCGATGTAAATTCCAAAAAGGGTAGGGGATAGGGGACACCCTTTCTTAACCCAGATATTGCATTTAATATATTTATACCACCCTTTGTTGGTATTAAGCTTGGAAACAACAATCTCGTAAATGTGAATCACAAAAATCTTCAACTCAGGAGGAACCATTATCTCTTCAAGTATTTTCCAAATCTTATCCCAAGGAACGATGTCAATTTTTTTCTAAAGTCCAAAAAACAATAGAAGAGATTGATTTTACTATTTTTACATTCCTCGGCAATGATCCTCATGTTGGCATTATGACTCAGGTTTGGCACTATGGCACAGGTGTTATCCTTGATGGCAACTCACTCAAATGGCAGATCACAGTTCAGGCTCTTAGAATGAAAGAAAATGAGGTATACACAGGATCCTCTTAACAAAGTCGCGTATACACACGGGATAACCGATCAAAAGGCGTGTATGCGCATGCACGCACTTTCATGCACAAAAAAGCGCGTACATGTGGGAAAATTTATGTTGGTCCATGGTATTTAGTCCGACATATTTGAACCTATGGTTTTGGTCCTTGGTATTGTATCCAAAGAGTTGAACCCAGGTATTGGGTCCCTAGTATTGGTTCTCAATGGTGTTGGACCATGGTTTGAGTAAGGCCTAAGACTATAAAAAGGGAAGGAGATCATTTGGCAAGGGCATCGAATGAAGTGTTGAATATCTTAAGAGGAGCAATATCTGGAGTACTGGTGATTGGTTTGTGGTGTATTGCTTGATCTGAACCAAGGAGGAACCTAAGCGCTAAAATATGGATAAGTTCTATTAATGAATCAAGATCTTAAGGCTTGAATAGTAGTATCATTGTGTGGTTTTTTATCTGTTATATTTGGCGCATGATTAGATCTATAAATTGGATAATCTGGGTATAATTGATGTCTAAATACTTGAAAAGGAAAACTTGTCTTTTATAGATCTGTACATAGGTTCGGCACATCAGAGGCGCATATACACATAGGTTCAGCAAGCAAAGACAGCGTATACGCTGGTTGGAGGTGATTCAACTACGTATGTACGTAGGTTTCTCATTTTGAAGTAGCATACACTTGATTGATGAGATTCATGGATCCAGTCTGAAAATTTATGGAACGTGGTCCCTGGAAGAAAAGAGAAGGTTGTAGCCTTCTATAGGTCAGCACCTACATACTAGTACCTCAGCTAGTACAAGAGCTAAGGGGGTTGTAGCTCCCTTCCAGGAGAAGCTGGAGAACGAGAGAAGGTGGTAGCCTTTGCAGGTAGCAACCTGCGTACTGGTATAAGACTGCACCAGTATAGAAACATTGTAAAAAGAAGTTTCTAATTGAAAGAAGATAGAGACAAATTGCAACAGGTGGTTTTCACCCACATTGGGTTTCCACCTTACATCTTGTGTTCTTTTGTGTGACTATCTGCTTTATTTTTTTGTTCCTGGTTACTGTTTATATGGTTCTAACACACAGATTAATGAACAACATCTGAAGAATAAATTAAATTATAAGTCTGTAAGTTATACGTGAGTTTCATTAACTAGAGTTGCGTATACACGTTGTTTTCACTAACTGAAGTTGCGTATACAAATATTTGTATGAATTGAAAAGGAATTTAATAATACTGATTCACCCCCCCTCTTAGTATTATTTCCAACAATTGGTATCAAAGCAGGTCCTTCAAAAGAAGCTTGACCGCTTGAAGGAAGATCTATCATCATGAGCAACTAAAAGAGAGAGGCATCCATTAGGCCACCAATTTTTGATGGGAGCAACTTCGTCTATTGGAAAGTAAGAATCACAACCTATCTTCAATCTCTTGGTACAGAAATTTTGGATATTGTGGAAATAGGATACACATTTCCATCAACAACTCCTACAAATATGGCTGGTAAGAAGCGGTATGAAACAAATGCAAAGGCTGTCAATACTCTATTAGGGAGTGTATCTCAATCAGAATTCATCAAGGTTATGCATCTCAAAACTGCAAAAGAAATATGGGACAAGATCGTTCTGAGCTATGAAGGAGATGACCAGGTAAAACGAGAAAAACTACAAATTCTTAGAATTCAATATGAAAATCTAAGAATGTACAACGATGAAAGTGTGGCTAACTACTTCCTATGTATAGATGGGATTGTAAATTGTATGAAAAACTTGGGTGAAGAAATAAAGGAAGTTGTTTTGGTTGAAAAGGTTCTAAGATCTTTGTCTTCTAAGTTTTATTCAAAATTTTCTACCATAGAAGAAAAGAAGAATCTACAGAGTCTTACCATGTCACAGCTGCACGAAATTCTAACTGCTTACGAAATGAGAAAAGGGGACCATCAGACAAGAGAGAAGCCACATTCAAAGCCTCAGGAAAAGGAGATTATGATAAGTCAAGACATATGTTTGAAGAAGAGGAAGAATCAAACTTTGTCAAGAACTTTCAACGTGGAACTGGAAGATTCAGAGGTAAGCTGCCTTTCAAATGCTTTACTTGTGGAAGAGTCGGTTACTATGTTGCAAAGTGTCCTCATAAAGATAAACCAGACAAAGGTAAGGAAGCTGTTAGATGGAACAGAAAACAGAATGTAAGTAAGAAGAGCCATTATACACATGAAGACGGTGATGGATTTTCAAATAGTGATGAAGATGAACAAGATAATGATGATAGACTTTTGATGGCTTTTGAAGATGATGAATTCTTGGATGATATAGATGAAGAAGGCATTTATGAAGAAATTTCTAAACTAAAAATTTGTTTAGAGGAAAAGAAGATGATTATAGACACTCTGACATTCGAACTTGCTGAAAGGGAAAAACATAATGAAAAGTTAGAATGTGAAATTGTGGGACTTAGAAAAGATATTGAGAAAACAAAAGCTCTTAATCTTAAATTTGCTAAAGGACCTGAAATTTTAGATGAGATTATCAAAGTGCAGCATTCTCCTCTAATCAAGACAGGTCTTGGATATACTGAAGAAGCATCTCAAGCACAGAAGCCATCCACCTCCAAAAGTTATCTTGATGCTACAAAGAGAAGTGAACAGGTTGACAATCAACAACAAAAGCATAATACAGATCACTAGGTAAATCAGGGACAATTTACTTCAAGGATGAACAAAGATTACCAAGTAAATTGGTGGCAATCTACTTCAAGAAGATACAACCAACCACAGGTAAATCATTCTCAATTTTCATCAAGAAGGGATGGAAACTACAATCCTTTGGTTGGTAGGTTTGATAATCGCAAAAATTTCTTCAATGGCCAATGTTTCTCTTGTCATAACTTTGGTCACAAAGCTACTCAATGTGTTGCCTACAAGACCATCATGACTAGAGAAGCTCAAAAAAAAAAGAGTATGACTGGAATTATGAAAAGCACCTACAATAACGTTTCTGCTCTTGAAAATGAAATAGAATGTTCTATTTGTAACAACTTCAGTCATGAAGATTCTGAATGTAGGAGTAGGTTTCGGCAAACAACTCAGAAGGAGGAAGTTTCATTGAGTCCCAAAACATGGAAAAAGAAAGAACCGCAACCAGAAAGATGTGGGATAGCCTTATATACGAAAGGAAAAGAAAATCAATGGTACATTGACAGTGGATGCTCGAAACATATGATAGGTGATAAAGAAAAACTTCAGTCATCTAGGGCCTTAGAAAAGGAAAAGAAGGTCTCATTTGGAAATGACACCCCTACACTCATAAAAGGTAAAGGTTCTGTTCTTTTGAAAGAAAAGGTTAAAGCTGGAAATGTTATGTATGTTGATGGCTTAAAGCATAATCTATTAAGTGTCAGTCAGATGTGTGATCAAGGAAATGAGGTAATTTTTCGATCAAATGGATGTATTGTTCGTTAGCTTGATATAGGAGAAACAGTGATCAAAGGCATAAGAACTCCAAATAATTTATACATACTGAAGGGAGGACAACAACAATACTATTTGAGCAAGAATGATGAACACTGGCTATGGCACAGAAGGCTGGGGCATCTAAGTTTCTCTCAGATAAGGAAAGCATGCAAATATCAAGCGATTCGTGATCTTCTTGACATCAGAATTCCAGACAATACAATATGCTAATCATGTCAATTTGGTAAGAAAACCAGAACTAATTTCCCTGAGAAGGAAGGATTAGCTAGCAGGCCACTTGAAATTGTCCATACTGATGTATGTGGTTCATCTAGGAAAAAGTCACCTCGAGGAGAAGAATACTTCATATTGCTCATTGACGACTTTTCTAGGATGTGTTGGATAGGACTTATGAAGCATAAAGATGAAGCTTTCAAAAAGTTCAAATCATTCAAAGCCTTGGTGGAAAATGAATCAAATCACAGAATCAAATGCCTCAGGTCTGATCGAGGAGGGGAATGTAGGAATATACAAGGTAAGTTCCTCAGACAGAACACCAAAAGGACACCGCTCACAAATAGATCACAAATCAATACACCATTATTTTGACATGGTTAAAACCCTCAGAGAGGGAAACAATCCATGGCCTGTGCCAACGTGGCTACTACAGGCAATTTATTAATAAAAGAATGAAAATTTACATAAGCTTCTCTCATGCACGGTGAACCTACAAATAACCCTCCATGTGCTTTAAATAGAATTCATGGACCAATCGGGTGTCAAGCCACGGATCAAGTGTCGGTAATACCGAGGAGAGAATGAACCATCAGATCACTACATGTCGTGACCGTCGGATTGTAAGTTACAAATGTACATAGTAAAGAAACACACTTTACCTAACTCTATACTAGAGCAAGTTATACTTAACTATTCCTACGTGTCGGAATATCCTAACATCCCCCCTTAAGAACAACTTGGGATAGGATTGAAGGATTTACAAATATGACACAATAGGAGAAGGAAGGAGGCACTAGAGCTATCCCCCCTTAGTGACAACTTCCTGAACTCCAAGCATATATCGAAGTTTAGTGAACTTCGCCTCTGTGAGAGCCTTTGTGAAGATGTCTGCAACCTGTTCATCTGTTGAACAATATTGCACTTCAAGAACATGGTCATGAATGAGCTTTCTGATGAAGTGCATGTGTAGTTCAATGTGTTTGCTGCGCTGATGCTGAAATGGATCTTTGCAAAGCTGAATGGCACTTTGATTATCACACCAAAGTGTAGTCGGATGCTGCTACTGAAAACCAAACTCTAATAGGATCTGACGAAGCCACAAGGCTTCCTTACTAGCTTCTACGGCACCACGATACTCTGCTTCTGCTGACGAAAGAGAAATGGCATCTTGTTTCTTGCAAGCCCATGTAATAGGTCCTTAACCAAGAGTGAAGACATAACCGGCAGTAGACTTCCGATCATCAGGGTCACCAGTCCAATCGGAATCAGTGAAACCAACCAATAGAGGAGATGCTTTAGCACTATAATGAATGCCAAAATGCATTGTACCGCGAACATAATGAAGTATTTGTTTAGCTGCTTTCCAATGACTTTCACATGGGGTTTTCATAAACTGAGCAACAATGCCAACAACAAAGGAAATATTAGGACGAGTATGGGTTAAATAAAAAAGTTTTCCTACAAGTTGACAGTATAAGGTAGCATCAACTTCAGGGGAAGTACAAGTGGCTGAAAGTTTGACTCCAGACTGAAAGGGAGAAGGAGTTGGCTTACAATCTTCCATGTGAAAAAAGTGTAGAAGATCACAGTCATACTTGGATTGGGAGAGGAAAATACCTTCCTTGGATTGCAAGACTTGAAGACCGAGAAAAAAATGTAAATGTCTTAAGTCTGTCATTTCAAACTTCTTTTTAAGGCTGGACTTCACATGGTTAATAAGGTTGGGATCACTACCAGTGAGGATAAGATCATCAACATAAAGAACAAGAATGATAAGAGACTTGCCCTCTTTCTTGGTGTAGATAGTATTATCAGAATGACACCTAGAAAAGCCAGATTCTAAAAGAAAACTATCCATTTTGGCATACCAAGCCCGAGGAGCTTGCTTGAGACCATAAAGGGATTTCTTAAGTCGACATACAAGGCTGGAGTCTGTTTGGATGAAGCCAATGGGTTGTTCCATATAGATTTCTTCATGCAAGTCCCCATGCAAGAAGGCGGATTTAACATCCATCTGATGGACTTCCCATTTTAAAGAGGCAGCAAGGGAAAGAACAAGGTGGATAGAGTTCATTTTGGCAACAGGGGAGAAGGTTTCAGTGTAGTCAATGCCTTCAACTTGTGAAAATCCCTTAGCAACAAGACGAGCTTTATGTTATCAACTTTCCCATCTGGTCCATACTTGGTTCTGTAAACCCATTTGCATCTAACAAGTTTTCGTCCCTTTGGTAGAGGAACAAGATCCCATGTATCGTTTTCCAATAATGAATGATATTCTTCATTCATAGCTGCTTCCAATGTGGATGGCCTGAAGCTTCTGCAAAGGTGTCAAGATCATAATTTGTTGAGACTTGAGCCAGTAAAGAAGAGGCTCTTTCAAACTGAGAACGTGTACGTCGCTGATCTATAGGATCA
>APFE031279824.1:2304-17752 GCA_000404065.3 Pinus taeda | reverse complement strand
AATTCAGCCTCTTCGAGGGGGCAACCTCCTTTACATTACATAAATGAACAATTCTTGGATGATTCAAATGACAAAACCTCCTTTCTATAAATAGGAGTCTAAGGAGTCACAATATAAACCAGCCGACCTAACAATAATAATATAAAGCTACAAAAATAACAATAAAGGGATTCTATGGGGCACAGTAATAACAATATGGGGGCAATAGGGGCACAAAAAAATTAATAAGGGGTATAACTACAATAGTAATGGGGTAATCACTAGTATTATAGGGACCCAACAATTTCATTCAGGATTCATATTTGGTCTGCAGACTGAAGAAATCTCTCTATGACCTTATGCAGGCCTCAAGAGCTTGGTATGCGAAGATGGATTCTTTTCTCTTATCACAAAACTTTGAAAGATGTAAGTCTGATCCGAATGTTTACATGCTCAGGACACATGATTCTCTTCTTATCTTAGTTTGTATGTGGATGATCTCCTGATCGCCGGTAGCTTGGCGTAAGCCATTTCTGCAGTCAAGAGGGCCTTGCATGATAGGTTCTTGATGACAGACATGGGTCCATTACACTTCTTTCTTGGTCTTGAGATTAGCAAGGATGCCACAAGCATCAAACTCTCCCAAGCTAAGTATGCATGGGATCTCCTCAAGAGATTTCACATGACTGAATGCAAGCCAGCACCGACTCCTTTTCTGTCTGGGGTCCGCCTTGAGGATAGAGGTGACACTCTATTAGTTGACAATACTCTCTACCGACAGCTAGTGGGGAGCTTATTGTAATTCACCCACTCCAGACTAGATCTCTCATATGCAGTAGGGGTAGTTTCCAGATACATGCAGGAGCCGCATGAGCTACACTGGAATGCTGCCAAGTGCATCCTCCAATATGTGTAGGGCACCATCACCTTCGGGATTCACTATGCAGTAGGCACTGCATTGAATCTCCTTGGCTTCACAGATTCTGATTGGGCGGGCGACAACATTGATCGCAAGTCCACCTCTGGATATTCACTCAGTTTAGGGTCTGGTCCTATCTGTTGGTTGAGCAAGAAGCAGGCTGCCGTTGCTCTTTCTTCAGCTGAGGCTGAGTACATAGGAGTGGTCAACATCACCATTTAGGCTCTGTGGCTACAAAACTTCCTCACTGAGTTGGGCGTCCAGTTCCACCAACCCATTGTCATCTGGTGTGATAACTAGAGCACTCTCAAATTTTGTAGGGATCTAGTACAACAACAACGGAAGAAGCACATAGAGATCCATATGCACACATCGGAGACTTAGTACATGATCGGGTCATTGATTTGCAGTTCTGTCCCTTAGCAGAACAGACTACAGACATCTTCACCAAGACATTCACTGAGCAAAAGTTTCACTCTCTGTGCGATCATCTTGGAGTGAAGGAAACAGTTGCTTAGCAATTATCTTTTCTTCCTTTTTTCTTTTGATTACATTGTATTTTGAGGGGGGGGGGGGGGGGGTTTCCCACGAGGTTTTTCCTCTTTCCTCAATTTTAGTACAAGTTGCACTGTATTTTGGGTGACCTTTGGCCTTAGTTGCCACGACCCATTTTCTATTTTTCCCCATAGTGGTGTTCAGGGGGGTGTTGGAGATACTACACACCTAGGACCTTCTTTACTGGCACATGCAGACACTTAGTTAGAGCATGGGACTACATGCAAGATCTTTTTTGCATGATTTACTCCCTGATTTTCTCCTTCTTTCACTCCGCAACTAGCTAGTTCTTTTGCATGATTTACTCCCTGAATTGCTCCTCCTTTCACTCTGCAACTGTCTAGTTCTTCTGCATGATTTACTCCCTGATTTGCTCCTCCTTTCACTTCACAACTGGCTAGTTCTCTTCAGAACTTGTTGTAGGTGTTGAGTCCTCTCATTGATCACCACTATGGCACATTACCTTGGGATCTTCACCCAGTAATGCTATATCATGAGCATTGTAACTTATCTTTTGCATCAATCATTCTTTTTGTTCTTTCGATTCTTTTAGTGTTTTTTCTCTGCAAAACTGTGTGTTCAACCTTTACTAGCTAGATTCATCTATGCAGGTTTTCTAACACATTTACAACAATGCCGACGATTCCTATTTGAGTTCGCCAGAGACCCGGGGAAAAATTGTTTAACAACTTTCTTTGCATTTTAACCCCACACACAAATATATATACACACCAACACTAATGATTTTGCCCGCCGATGTAGATGGAGTTCTTAAGATCATAACCACGGGTAATGATTTGAGCTTATTCATTAGATTTTGAACGATAGACATGTTGTTTTCTTTAACGTGCTTCTAGTGTTCAATCTTTCATATCCTTTCAGGAACCATTGATGTTTGTTGTTTTGATTGGATTTAATGCCCAGTAACCAGTAAAATGCAATTCAATGTCTTAGGGCCATTCTGACCGCATGTCTAATTAAAATCGACTAAATAAACCCTGTCAAATCAATTTCCATAAGTTGTGAGGAATTAAAGACAACATATTGAGCTTAGTCTTGGGGTATAATCGCAAGGGAAATGACAAGCACCTCTTTGGTGAAATTTTTGTATTCCACAGCTAGTCGTTCATCCTCATCCTTCACATCACGTAATTAAAAAGCATTACACTAGGGATGAAAATTCATTGTTATTATTTATTTGATTCCATTTTAACAAAAATATCCAATGACTAGAGTCGAGAGATGCGATATCAAACACTCCACTGGCCTCAAACACTCCACTAGCCGCCTACTCCTTTGAGTCTAATCAATAGGGGTTAAAGCGTATTTTTGTCTATTCTTTTGAGCCTAATCAATAGGGGTTAAAGCATACTTTCGCCTATTCCTTTAAGCTTAATCAATAAGGGTTAAAGCATACCTTTGGAGACTTAAACCTTGGGTAAGTGGTAGAAAGCCACAATCCAAACACTCAAGCTAACCGCTATTATCTATTAGATTTATCTCGTGTTGTTATTTTTTTTTATACCAAAAACTAAAAATCCATGTGTGAAGCCCATGTAAAAAAATCTCTAATCATTAAACCCATATTTTATGTCATACACATGAAGATACTCCCTTTTTGGACGTACATTACTATGTCACTGCCATTAGGCAATGATATAGAGTGACCACCATAGAGCATTGGCCTTTTAGTAAAAATTTCAATTTTTTTTTTATAAGTTTCAAATGTTAAAATTCAGTTTTAAATGAATCGTACCAAATAAATGGCTTACGTATTCCTAATACCACCTCCAAGGCTAAAATGCCCATAAAATAATATGTCAATGGCATTTTGTGTTTATGTGAGTGGGGAAAACAAGTTTTCATGGGCTTCAATGAAAAGCATGAATGTACGAAGAATCGATTCATGATATAAGTGTTTAATTATTACAGAGGTCAAACCCGTGTATGTTCACTACAATACAATTTATTTTATTAATTGTATAGCTTCAATCCGTAAGATACGATGGTCGTTAGATTTGTAAAAATGAATGGATGCATTAATATGGTTGTGTTGTTTCTTCCCTCATTGTTTTAGGGTTTTGTTTGGGAATCCCACTATGTGAGGTATTTTTTTCAGAGAGAAAAAAACCATCATAGCTTATATTAAGACAATATAAAGATCTGAATTACATAGATAGATATTATCAGATACCTGATGCTGGAAAATCAGGAGTGCCCAAGTGACCTGATGTCCAAAAATGTAATGCCAAAATAGTTCATATACCTACAGATTTTACTTTCTGTTCTTAACACATTTTCCATATCAAACTAGGGTGTTTTAGAGAAGATTTTGACAGCCTCAAAAAACTAAAACATATTGACAATACATTTGGTAGGAGACACATGAAAAAGAACCAAATACCAAATCAGCCCGAGATGTCATGATTGTCCAGAATGCGAAACAAAAAGGAGTTCAGAGGCATCCTTGAATCTTGGAAGATATGTTCATTCCTCCATTTCCACAAGAACCACCGGACCAGAACAAACAAGGTACGCCAAGATGAATTATGCTCGCTCCACCATTTGATGCCATCCTGTACAGAGGGGAAAACCCGGTAAGGAAAACCAAAAGACAAAGAAAGTTCATACCAGATATGTAGAGGTGAGGGACATTGGAAGATCATATGTAAATTAGACTCGGCCGCATTTTGACACATGGCGCATATGCCCGGGCCCTGCCAACCTTTCCTTTGAAGAACCTCCCATGTAAGATTCCTGTTCCAGAAGACCAGCCACGTGAAGAAAATCATTTTGAGCGGGCATGAGACCTTCCATAGAGAAGGAGGAAAGACCAGGTGAGAGTTACATGATGGGCCAGAAGACATTGATGCATATAAGTCCTTTACACGAATTGGCAAAGGAGATCGAGGAAGAGCCCAAGCCAGAACATCCCTAGTGCCTGAGCGGTGAATCTCCAAGCCATTTAAGATTTGAAGAACAGAGCTCCAAAGGGGACGAATGGAGAGAGGCAGATGTAAGTCCTCTCTGTCCTTCCATATAGGTGAAGTGAAAGACCATGATTTAATCAGCTTATCCCACGTAAAAATACCTTTTGAGTGGAGATAAGAAACCAGAGTAAGAGGGATAGTGGAAACCAAACCATTGACTATTGAATCAAAACCAATGAGGATGCTTGAACCCGAGAAAATCTTCCAACGCAAATTTTCCATGAAGAAAAGCTGAATTTTCCTGAAACTTTGCCAGATAGCAGACCCCCTTTTTATGCCCAAAGATTTCCATCTGTACCAATACTCCATACTTCTTCCTTTTAAATATTTCTTATTTATAAACTTGCTCCATGGGCCCTCAACAAAGATACCTCTATGGAGAGATTTACAAAGAAGGGCTTTTCCAAAAGTCCTCATGTGTAAAAGACCCCAACCCCCTGCCTTTTTCGACCTAGAGATAGATTCCATCTTAACTAGATGAAACTTTGACTGATAGGTTCTTCCTCCCCATAAATAATTTGCAGCTAATGAGCACATTTTGTGATAACATAAACAGGGAGAAGATAAAGATGGGCCCAATAGACTGCCAGCTGAGATAGGACTGCCTGTACTAAGATAAATCTACCAACTAAAGAGAGGAGTCCCGACTCCCATCTGGAATTTTTTTTGTAGAAGCGATCAATAAGCCATTGCCAGTCCCGTTTGTTGTTACCTTTTGCCTTCAAGTTAAAACCCAGATATTTGATACCTTTCTTGATTGATGCTTGGTTGATGCTGATCATAGCTGCAATCCATAGAAATGTCTCCATATTAGACTCATTGTGATACATCATAGATTTATCCTTGTTGATGACCATTCCAGATGCTGACTGAAACTTTTATAGGATATTATTAAGACATAACCAGGATGCTTTGCAAAGCATGGCGAAAATGAGTATATCGTCAACAAAAAGATTGTGGGATAGGAAAGTATCCTTGCAAATCTTTATCGACCTACATCTCCGTTCAGATACTGCTTTGTTGATCTGTAAGCTGAGTGAGTTCATAACCAATATAAAAAGCAAGGGGGAGAGAGGACAGCCCTGGCGTAGTCCCTTCTCGGCTAGAAAAAAAAGTGATGGGATTCCATTTATAATGACTGAATAATTTACATTTTCGATGCACACCATTATCCAGTCAATGCCTTTAGATCTCAGCCTGATTTTTGCCAGCATGATTCTAAGGAAGCCCCAATCAACACAATCATAAGCTTTTTTCAAGTCCATATTTAGAATAGCCGCTTCAATATTGTTTGACAACATTGTGAATAAGCATTCCTGAGTCATAGCAACAACATCCCAAATATTCCGGTCTTTAAGAAACGCGTGCTGGTCCGTTGTAATGAAGGAGTTTAGAACAGGCTTCATCCTCTCCACTATAATTTTAGAGATGATTTTAAACAGAGTATTGCATAATGCAATAGCTCTGTAGTCATGGAAGGATTCTGATCTATGTTTTTTGGGAATAAGAGCGATGAAAGTGGAAGATAATGCACTGTGTATGTTTCCAGACATACGGGAGGCCTCCACCATTCTCAACAAATCCGCTTTGAACATGTCATAGAAATGAGAGAAAAATTCAATTGGCCATCCATCTGGCCCAAAACTTTTGTCCTTTTTGAGTGACTTGATGGCAGCAAGGAGCTCTTCTTCCGAAACTGGTTTTATGAAATTTTCATTTGCTGACTCATCAAACATTTCAGGCATCGGATCCACGTCCCAGATCATATCATTAATGTTACCTTGTTGCCTTTTATATTGATTTTGAAAGAACCTTTAAGCTTCAACATAAATATCATTATGATAGAAAAAGAACCCTCCCTTACCATCTTCGATCTTCCATATGGAGTTTTTCCTTCTTCTGGCATTTGAATAATTATGGAAAAACTTCGTGTTCCAGTCCCCCTCCTTTAACCATGGCGCTCTGCTTTTGAGCCTCCATGAGGCGTCTTCCTTTAACAATAGCATTTGCTTCTTTTTTTCCGGATTTCTAATATGATTGTTTTGCTCAAAAGATAGGCAATCTGGGTTTGAAGAATTGATGAAAATATCCAACTCCTTTTGAGTCTCATTCAGCGCCTGTTTATCCCTCCTTTTTTTTTTTCCGGATTTACCAGTCCTTTGCTAACACTCTCAGACACTGGATCTTTTCTCGGAAAGTTGTGAAAAGGTCCATGTCAGATTCTTGCAGTTCCTTCCACTTTTTTGATATAGATTCATTGAAAGATTGGTCTTCTAAGTAGACCCTGTTGAATTTAAAGGAATAACCCTGCCTATAGTCCATTCCCCTCTATTCAAGAAAAATAGGCCTATGATCGGAGGTGAAATCATTCCCAATAAAAGAAAATGGCATTCCCCATTTGGAAATGATGCTGGCATTTATAATGAAACGATCAATCCTTTTTGCGATATAGGCTTGCCCTGTCCTGCTGTTATCCCACGTGGGCATCAATCGATTCGGCAGGACATCTATTAAATTCCTACTTAGAAATTCCTTTCTGAGTCTGTCAGCCAATTGATCTTTTTTCCTGCAGTTACCCCAGCACTCTTCAGGATTTAGAGTCACATTTAAATCCCCCGCTATCAACAATGACTCAATATCAAGAATTTCCGAAGCAAACAACCTTTCCCAGAAAGGGAGCCTGTTCCTATAAGGTGCATATACATTCAGAATGTTGAGTACAAAATCATGGTCCCTGATTGAGGCCGAAATTAAGATTCCAGCACAACATTTAAAAGCCTTGGATTTTATCCAAACTGGATCCCATAAGACTGCCAGACCTCCAGACAGACCATTTGCCTCAGTGGCAACCATAAACCAAGATGGGAACATCCTTCTAAAGAACGCTAGAGATGCCTTGCTGGAGTGCATGGTTTCCTGAACAAAAATAATTTTGGGATGAGCCGAAATGAAGATTTCCTTTAGTGCTAAAAATTTAGGGGATGCACCCAACCCCTTGATATTCATTGATATCAGAAAAGTCATTTATAAGACTCTCCAGCCACACATGCTCTAAGAGGCTGAGATTCTGAGGAATCCAAGATTGGAACTTCGACGAGGGATAAATTTGTGATACCAAAATCAGAGACTATAGATCTACCTCTGAAATGACGACTACCTCCCTTATGTTTCTTTCTTACCGTGATATTCTTTGCGGAATTTGGGCTAATAGATGGAAAGGAAGGAAAAGAAGGTCTGTGAATAGTTAATGGCTCGAGCTCCGAAGGATTTCTTTGAGAAAAGAGATCTAAATCACTGTCGAGTTTGTTGACAGGCGATTCTGTAGGAGAATTAAAAGGAGTAGGAGAGAGCATAGGTTCCTTTCCTTTCGATAGACCTCCGGGAGGATGGACCGGAGAGGGAGAAGAAGAGGAGATCTGAATAGTATGAGAGCCTACCGCAAAAACCCCCTGATTCATAGCAAGGGGAGAGGGCACTGCTTTCTCCTTGATAGGCTCGGGAATCGAAGGATTTTATGTTTGGGTTGCAATGCTAGTGTGTGAAGCGTGTAAACTTGCGGTATTTAAGATGAAATTTTAAGAGCCTTCTTGCTTAATTTATGGCCATTATTTTTTCCGAATATGTAGAGAAATTTGCTTCATTTGCATGTATTTTCTTTTAATGTCATTTTCTGGAAATTCACAGAAAATCGATGTTGGGAATACTTGGAAGGGACTTGAATGAAGTCAAATCTCACGAAGGGGCAAAACGAAGGGTTCCAATATAATGGTGGCGGACGTATATCACCATCTATGCTGTCGGGACACCATACATCCTGAGGCATGTTGGTTTTTTAAATCATGGAATTTTTACATTTTTAATAAAATCTTTTTTTTTTCATTAGTCTGGAGAAATAAAAATCTGACGTGGGTAAACTTTCAGAAAAGAAATTGGTCCGGGATATGTGTTCTTTGCAGGAGCGTGGAAGAAGATAATTTACATCGGTTCATTATGTGCCCTATTGTTTCTAAAATCTAGCAAAATCTGGTTGCCATTTTTGCTCTCCAACTCTCACAGTTCACCTGCATTTCTGACCGCCTTGAATGGTGGAGTGAGCATAATGTCACCTAGCACTACATTCCTCTTATTTTCCTTTGGGAAATCGGGAGATGGAGAAACAACATTATCTTCAATAACTACAGAGAAAACAATGCATTGATTGCGGAGAGAATCAGAATCACACTCTATTCTGGACTACAAATTGGCATGGACACCAAAAAATCCAAAAAATCACAAACATGCCTAGAGATCACATACCCTAGTTTTTTGACAGTGCATCACAAAGTAGCACACGCGGATGTGGTTTCTTGATAGTATTTTCACCTGAGCAGGCATATCATGTTCACTAGGGTGGGGGTATAGGCACTCATACAAAGGCAAAGGCCGTTGCATTATGGGGCCTACTTTAATTCACTAATTTCCTGAATATTCCTACTATCCACATATTAGGAGATTCCAAGATCATCATTGATTGTGTCCCCGACCAGGCCACAATATCCAAGCCCACACTATAAGGCTGGTTAAAACAAATTACATTACTATGGAATTCATTGCATTTCTCTTCGATTCAACATATTAACAGGGAGTTCAATCAAGCTGAGAATAGTCTCCCCAGGGAAGGCATACTGGACAACCTGGATGGTTTACACATTGAGATCAAGATGGGAGACACATGCATGGAGGCCTGCGAGGATAAATCTACTCACCCTAACATATTTCTTTTTTATTATCGGATGAACCTTCTCTGTTTATTTTTGTCTATTAGTAACTATCTGCACGATTTGTGAATTCCATACTTTGCCTATAAAATTATATATACCATGATCTAGGTACATGGACTGGTTATAAGGATGACTATATGTATTACTATTGCTCATAGGTATGCACCTGTTACTATCACTGATACGTTGCTATATTAGAAGCTTCACAATGAAGCAAATGTAACCTTTTTAAGATGGAATATATCGCTTTTTTCATACCAAAAAAAAATCTTACCGGAAAAGTATGCCGAAAAAAATCCCACCGGAAAAGTATAAATTTCGGGGAATTTGGTATGTTCTAAAAGGCAAAGATCTCTTTGCTCAATTTATATGCATTATTCTTTTGAAACTTACAGAGGAAGTTGTTTCAGTTGCGGGTGTTTGCTATTAGGGCCTTTCTTGGAGCATTTAATCAAGAATTTCGGAGCCTCAGACAAAGGTGGAAGAGGATTCAAGGGGATTCAAGAGACTTAGAGTTCAATTCTTGTGTGGACACGAGAATCGCAAAAAACTACTGTTAAATTGGAGTAGCGCTTTTTATACCGTTTTCGATTGAATTGAGCTAGAGAGCGATCTTTAAATTATTTTAATGGCCTTCTTGAGTTGAATATTTTTGAGATACCTGCGACGTCTGACGATCTCTACAACATTTTTTACTGTAAAAAAGAATAGAACTGACAATTTTTACAGCAATTTCCACTATTAAGAGGAATCGAGGCGATAATGTTTACAACATTTCTCTAATTAGGGCTTAGTCTAGCCAAGTTCCAACTATGGTAAGCACGTGGGTTGATTCAGTGTTGGTATTGGCCGTAGAAAGGCGTCGGTGAACGGAAACCCTGCCTATGTCCCGTCGCATATGCGCAATTGCGAATCATAGTCGTCCAATGCTTCTATGCCGCCCCTGTCAAGGACGAGATCTTGGGCAGCCGAGAGTGAAAAATATGAAAAGTCTCTAGTCTGACCTGAGAAGCTCATTTGGGGCGAAAAATCCTCGCGGGGTGCATCGGGAGGACGCAGCTGGCGTAATACTACCTCCACCACTCGTTCTGGTGGCTATCATGATCGCGAAGTAAACCCTTTCACTAAAGACTTGAAAGATGATGACCTCTTTGAACATGAGAATACATGTATAAACTTCGATGCATACAAAGACTTCTTGTGGAGACAAGTGAAGTCAATGTACTTCCTCCTGTGAATACTTTTGCTGAAATTGATTTGGTAGAGGCCTTGAATTTGAATATCAAGAGGTGCAATATCACGAGTTGAAAATCTGGTCTTATTTCTGAAGAAATGTTTCAGTTTTGGATTTTTATAGCTTCCTTTCTATGACTTCCTGGATAATGCACATTTTGTAAATGGGATTTCGGCTGAAATTTCTGCTGATGACAGGTAAATACCAATTATACATGCTCGAACCATATGTACTGGTCTATCTTTTTTAATATAACGAGTAGTTTTTTTCTTCTGATTTTTTTTTGTTAAGTCAACTTTCGTGCAGAAATATGCGATACCTATTTCGTTAGCTGACTGAGATTTAATGATATGTGCCTAGACCGGGTCTGGTAAGATGTCTGCATTTTGTTTTCCTATTATAGGTGGAAACCTGCCATCATGACCCCGTGTGAGGCAGAAGACTTTTCCTTTAACTCTTATTCTGTCACCAACAAGAGAATTGTCTTGCGAGGTGAGATTTGTGCGTTTTCAGGTACTATGATTATTGAATTTGTTCTTAGAAAATAAAGAGAGATTACAAAGTGATTGATTGTACAAAACAAATCACATTTTAGATATATTTATTGTTCATGAAGATTGCATATATAAGAAATAAATTATTGATTTCGACACATTTATATCAAGAGTACAATTCATATATGGGAAACAACAACTTTCTCTTAATGATAACTATACATGATATGGAAGTGTTACTGTGTTACTTCCCACACTGGCTCTTGATGTTTACATTGAAAACATTAAAAACACATATTACAACAATAAATAAATCTTTGTCAGATTTCGCTGATATGGTCATTACTAGCAAGCATACCCACTTTGAAATCCTCTGGTTTCCACTCTATTGTTCACCACACTTTTGAGCTTCCCACTTGATCCATTTAAGACATAACTGCTTCAGACCATCGTTGACGTGCCATGCAGAATTGAAACTTCTTAATCTCCCGGAGCACACTATTTTGTCTCGATACTGAACCATCCTATAGAACTGCCACCATCTGTTGAATATATGATTTTCTGCTAGGATAACATTGTGGGTACAAAATATCTTCAGCAAACAATTCTACAACTTGACCTTGTATAAATAATCTATACTAAAGCTCCTAGAACATGACAGATCACACCAAGTTGATTTTATTAAGAAATACTTGTGACTAATGCTCTTGGAACACGACAAGTCACATTACTTTGTTGAATAGTTGATCTATAATTTACGCTTATTCATCATTTGAATTTCACACTGCACTTCAACAATAACACATCACAACATAATAAAACAACACCATAAAAAATTATATAATATATATACTTCCTGTTGGGGATTTTTCTGGTAAAATCCCAAAAACAAATTAACTGAACGGAATACAGAGCAATGCTCTGTTTTCTCCTCAGCATCTTTTGCACAGGGAAGCAAATAAAATTTCTGATAACAGAGTTTTTTCACACCAACAAAAAAAAACCTTTGTATTCATTAAAACAAAATTCCTGATACAAGATTCATCCTCTCTTACAGAGGGATTACACCACTGCTGTTACCCAAAGGTCTTCCTCACATAGAGGGATTCACCAACACTGCTTTAGATGCAGTTCCACAAACAACAAAAGAAGCCTTCCTCACACAGAGGGATTTACCTGCATTGTTTTCACAAAAATATCTTCTTCACACAGAGGGATTCACCAAGAGACTGTGCTGAGAAGCACCTTCCTCTTTAACAGAGGGATTCACCAAGACATTGTGCTAAAAAGCACCTTCCTCTTTAACAGAGGGATTCACCAAGAACTTTTACCAAAATTACTCTGCCTCTTTTCAAATAATTTTACACTGCTGTGTAAAATCTTCATTCACTGCTTTGTGAAATTTTTTTACATTTATTGCTGTAAAAATTTTCTTACACAATTTGATTACATCCGGACTGCATTTCAACCTCCCAACAAAACAAAATTTACATAACTCTTTTTCACTACTGTGTGAAAAAGAAAACTTACTTTTAATGCTGTAGAATACATTTCAGTAACAAAACAAAAAAAACTTGGTTCACCCTTTTCACGCTTCTGCGCTGATGCATTACATATCCACCAATAAAATTTTATATGCACTCTCTGCACATTTCAAAATGTCTTCTCTGGAAAAATTAATCCTAGCTCTGGTTTCATTTTCTTCGCACTGCTGTGCTCCCCTGTTTTTCTTCTTCGCTGCTGTGAGTTGTCCCATTTCATTCAACCATCACGCTGCTGTGTATAAAGGTTTCATTCGCGCTCTGCTGCGCTACCATTCATTTCATTTCTATGCATTTCAATGCATATGCTCCACACAAATATTTTTTTTTACTGCTGTGCGTTTCTAGTTTTTTTTTTTTTTTTTGCTGCCGCGAACCTTTTTTTTATTTCATCCCCTGCTGTGGTTTCATTTCATTACCACACAACTCATATATCAAAAACATTAAAAAAAAGGCGTTGACTTGCCCATACCATTCTTTAATTCGCGCCCATACCATTCCTTAATTCACTGTACATCCGTGCAAACAAAAATTAAAACAATTACCAACATTTTCTTACAATTTACGAAACACCATTAATTTCATTAATTCCTTCACGTGTACGGTCAAGCAATAAGGTTCAGGCAGGTTGACAAAGATCTATGTCCGTTGACTTGATCGGATGCTTTTCGCAAACCTAACTCACATAAAACAAACGATTTTTAATGCCCGGGGGATTGGTGGTTTAAGGTTCATATAGAGGACGCGTGGCTGCAACGGATTGTGTCGGATGCCTCTAGGGAAAAAAAACCTTTGCCAAAAGGCGGTGCAATAAAGATAGTGGTTTTCGGAAGAGGTTTTGCTATTGCCGTTTAATGCTCCCGTGCGGCATCCGCCAACACTGCACGCAGTTGGAATTAATATTCCAACACTTCCCACTAGCTAAATTGAATATGGAGTTGACTAGTCAGATTACTCTGTTGAATAGTTAATCTATTATTTGCGGTTCTACATCATTTGAATTTCACACTACAGTTAAACAATAACACACTACAACATAATAAAACAACACCATAAAAAAAATTATATATATATATATATATATTTCCCATTAGCTAAGTTAAATATGGAGCTGACTGACAAAACTCTACGACATTAGATCCTTTCTTTGGCTGGCAGTGACTTGATTTCAATTTAATCGCTGAAATCCATGCACTTTGGCTTTCCTTAAATCTAACACTCTTTTCTTAAATCAACACTCTATCAACTTATTATACCCAAATTCTTCAACAAGCCAAAGATCATTTTATATATATTTAATACAGTGAATGGCTTGATTTTAGAAGGACGAAGAGTTTCTCCACGTGGAAATCAACTTCAAAACAAACAACTTTTTCGACATGAAGACTAAAAAAATTGAACTTCTAAATTATTTGTGAACAAGGTTCATGTCCATATTAATTGAATGAGTCAAACCATTCAAATCAAAAGGCTTGTATTTTAAAACAATGCTTGAAACCCACCCAATTCATACGGTTGTCTCTAAAAAAAATTGTGAAGAGTATATTGTTTTTTTTTAATAAACTTTTCGTATTCTAGTGGTGGCTTTGGCTGTCTCTCAGCTTTCATGCCACTCCCTTGTTTGGAGATTTTTCTGATAAAATCCCAAAAACAAACAAACTAAATATAGGGAAATGCTCCTTTTTTCAGGATCTTTTGCACAGGGAAGCCCCAAAAAAAAATTCTGAGAACAGAGGACAGAGTTTGCACACCAAGGATTTCTATTAAAAAAAACTTCTGTTACAGATTATAATCTTCCTCTCTCAGAGAGGGATCCACCAATAATAATTCACTGCAGTGTGAAAATTACATATATTTTTCTTCTTCACACTTCTGTGTGCATCCAGAGTATTACATACGCACTGCTGTGCATGCCTTTTCAATTTTTTTTTTTCTACAACAACAAAAAAAATTACATATATATATGACTATAGAAGGAATTACTTACAACCGTGTTGCCATGCTTCCGTAAAAAAAAAATAAATGGTTTTACTGGCTTTTTCGTGTGCCCATACTCCTGCTGATAAAAATTAAAAACTTCATCAAAAACTTACCAACCCATAGTAAATTTGCATTTACTGTTTTACTGACAAAAACGGCGGTAAAGAAACTTTTACTTCACGTTGAATTCACTTTGCAGGCCTGTAATTCAACTAGTATTCAATTTGGCTTTGGAAGCCCATCGGGTCCGGGCTTCATCGCATAACACACATATATGCAAAAGTTGTGCACCCATGGTTTCCCCGATTGCAAAATACTGTGGACCCGATAATCTATTAAAAGAAAATTAATACCTTCGTCGGGTCCGACCCATCGGCGATTGCTCATTTGTAAAAAGTTATGCTCCACATAAAATGCCGATAGCGATACGCCGATGTGATATTGACGATCACATATCACAAACATAAGGAACTCTTTAAAAGTTTTCAACTGCCACTTTGCCGATGCGATATCGGTGGATCGCTAATCGCTGGGGTCGCTCATCGCTGAAGTCGCTCATTGTTGAATCGCTGGGATCGCTCATCGCTGAAGTCGCTAGGCTACTGTACTTCTTCACCCGATGCGCGGTTGAAATTATACTTTCAACACTCCCCTTTAATTTCAACTGGTAGGCATTCAATCATACCCAAACATTTCCTCAAAAATTCAAAGTTTTTCTGTCAAAATGTCTGCAACCTGTTCCTGAGTCCTGCAATGTTGTAAATTGATTTCTCCATTGCTTACCAATTCTATGATATAATGAAACCTTGTGTCGATGTGTTTCGTTCTCTTATGAAACACTGAATTCTTTGATAATGCAATAACTGAGCTATTGTCACAAAAAATCACTGTTGCTTTTGCTTGCTCTCGGCCTAATCTCCTCAACATTCTTCTCATCCACACTGCTTGGCATGCTGCTGCTGTAGCTGCCACATATTCAGCCTCTGCTGTAGACAA
>APFE031279822.1:4779-25478 GCA_000404065.3 Pinus taeda | reverse complement strand
TCACAACCAAGTCTTTGATGAGACCTATACATCTTACTCTGCTGGAATCAAATGAATAGAGATCATGATATTGTCGAGTGATATCTAGACCAATCTTATCCATGATAGCCTTGGGCATGAGATTGTGAGAAGCTCTGGAATCGAACATGGCATTATGTAAAATGAAATCATGCAACCTCAAACTGATGTAGAAAGGTGGCACCTCGTTGTCACGAGACTCACCATTTGATGCTGGTCCAAAAATCATTTCAGGCTAATCCTCTTCTACATTTACCATGTCGGACATTGGGTCCCACTTCAACATTTTACAAATCTGTCCTTTATAAATGCTGTTCTTCATTACTTCAGTCAAGGGGATGGATATCTTTAACTTAGAAATCTCATTCTCTAGGCTAAAAGTGGGAGTTTTTCTACCTCCTTGACTGGGATCTCCTTCCTTTCTTCTTCCTTTGAGGTGGTAGGTTGCTGTGATTGCTCTGCAGGTTTTGGTTTGCTGCTCTCCAGACCAACTGCCTCCTTTCCTTTTCTTTGTGTAGCTGATAAATCATTCTTTGCTTTTTCACCCTCCCTCTTTTTCTGAATTGGTATGGCCGGCACATCTCTGTTTCTAAGTGAATGTCGTTGTTTTTGTGCAGACAGAGCATTCATATACCCTCTTTGATATTATTCTGATTCTTCTTCCAACACATTGTCACTAGTTAGAATAAAATCAATGTCTCGGTGTGCAGCTGAATTCACTGCATATTCTTATTCTTCAGTAATGTAAGTAGGCAACTCATCTGGAATAAAGAGATGGTTTTCTTTGCCTATTACATTCCCATCCTCGTCCGAATCTAGTCCATGAACAAAATTCTGCTGCAAAGGTGTTTGTACCGGCTGTTGTGCATTCTGCTCTTGAGTTCGTTGATCTCTCTGTCTTATCCTCTACTGTGGCTGCTGCTGACCACAAAGTTAGGATTCCTCACTTGTGATTCTGGCTTGTTAAGTTTTACCCTTTCAAACATTTGTTCTACCTTTTTGAGAAGCTGATCTATTGCAGAAGATTCTTCTTTCACAATGGTATTCTTCTCTGCTTTCACTCTAGCTCTTCTGGACAATAGGTTCGCCTCAACATTGACCGCAATTCTTTGCATGTCTTCCACTATGGCCGGTTCCCTTTCTCTCAATTGATAAGCCATATCAGCATCAAAACCATCAGGGAATTTCACCATGGCTAGTCTCACGGGTGGCCTTAGATCATCTGGAATTTCATTGTATACTGTATTGAATCTCATGCAATAATCTTGGACTGACTCACCAACGTTTCTCTTGATTTTCTCATATTCGGACAGAATTTGAAGAGGGTTCTTTTTCACTTCCCAGCGGTTCAAGAATGTTCTATGTAGGTCTGCCAAGGTGGTGATACGTGCAGCTGGTAAACCTCTGAACCATTTCTTCACCTCACCTACAAATGTTTGTACAAAGAGCCTCATTAACACATTCTCCATAGTGATAACATAAAGTTCACAGAAGTCTGTCATTCGTTCCACGTGTTGCTGCGCAGTAATGCCACTAGGGGAGCCATGAAAGAATGGGATTTTGCTTTGGTAATCAGCGGGAATATCATCTAGAACTTGGGGTAGAACAAGGGGTACAAAACATGCAACCATCATTTTTGGTGGATTTGGCCTTGGAGGTGTTGGAGGAGTGTGCACAGTTTGCAAAGGGCTTGCAATTGGATTTTGGAGCGGTGTCGCAATGTAATTATCAATTAATCTATTAGCTCTCTCTGTTTCGAGTTCTACAAGAAATTGCGGATCAGGGACAGTATAATCAACAACCCTTTTGTATTTAGACTCAAACAATGATATCTCAAACCGATCGTCGAACACAAGCTCTTCAAGATACTCAAAAATGTCGGGACATGAATATGATTTGAACACGGGAGTTATGGTTCTTGACGAAGGAGCCTGGGGATCAAATTGGGGTTTTCGAAGATATGGGGAGGATCCAGGTCTGGATTGGCTCTGGTATATCATCTCGAAGCCAGCGTGCTATTGAGAAAAATCACAGGACACAACCAACTTGCTCAGCCTTTCCAATCCTAAGCTCATCATCCGGGAGCTTAAAATTATTAAGAAACACGGGGATTTGATTTCAAACTTAGTCGTCTCCCTAGCGGAGTCGCCACTATGTTAGCACCTAAATCTGCCTCAGGCTGAAGGAAGGAAAAATTCAGGATAACCACAAACCACGCTCAGTCTGGTAGCTAGCCCTACCAGAACAGGAGGGGGCTCTCTCCGGGTCACACTCAGTGAATAGATGAACGAGAAGGATTGAGATGATTTTCAAACGAACTATTTATCTTAGGCTAGTAAGTGAAAATGAAAATAATGAATTATTTTGTGAATGACTGTGTTTCTGGGATGTTATGGGACCACTCAATTTCAATGAACAGAGAATTTAACAAGAAGGTACAGATTATTTCGTGAGGCAAGGTAGGCTGAAAGCATAGCAATTTAGTTTTGAAATATTGCGGAATGGAAAGATTGATTAAGAAGTTGAAAAGGGCATGGGTGACATAAATCCTTTTCAAACAAAAGAATGAACACTATATATGAAATTTTCCCACAGGTAGGGCAATAGAATTGAATTCTACCTGATCTCACTCGAAAAATTTCACCAGAAATGGATACAAATGAAACTATGGAACATAACAAAGAAATGGAGAGAATGTTTAAGAAGGTGAAAAGGGCATGGAAAACATGAATCCTTTTCAACAGAAGAATGAAACACTACACATGAAACTTTCCCATAGGTAGAGCAATAGAATTGAATTATACCTGATCTCACTCGAAAAATTTCACCAGAAATGAATGCGAAATGGAATACAAAACATAACAAGATACATATGAAACATAAGAGAAACACTTGCTATACTCACAACCACAGGAATCTCATGAAACAGAGCCATTTCCATTCATTAATTCTCTGTAACAATATACAATGTAGAATTTTTTTTTCTTTCCCACAGCCTCCCAGAAGTTACAAGCCAACCAACCAACTTGCTTTGCAAATGGTTTGCATACAATATATAGAATGTGCTATGAAGAGATAGAACGACCAAGGGTCACCAAATGAAGGTGGAGATCCAACCATTAGATACATGTGTAGCACCACAAACATGAAAAATGGCTTGGGTAACCCTTTGCCTTCCTTTGCCACTTGTATAACTGACCATATGGAGTGAAGATATTTATAAAACCGCCGCGCTCCTCCTCCTGTGCGTCGCACTCTTTTCCAGGTGATTTTTGGAGGCCTTCCCGATGTCAAAATTGAGCAAAAGATAGCTTGTTGGAAATCCTGTCTTGTCTAATTTCCATCCCCACCACAATATTTTGATTTGGAGTTCATTGGCCCTATCAAAAATCAAATCTCCCAAGACTGGTCAAACTGTGCTAGATGAGGCTGCCTCAAGGTAGAGTTCTGTTGCGGGCAAATTTTGAATGTCTTTCTCAACCCACAATTGATCCCAGGATAGCTCATTGGAAATCTCTTTGTGTCTACTTTCCAATCCAACTGAAATTTTTTTATGTGGAGTTCATTTTCCCTGTCAAAAATCAAATCTCCCAAGACTGGTCGAACTGTGCCAAATGAGGCTTCCTAAAGGCAGAGTGTTGTTGCAGTCAACTTTTGAATGCTTTCGTCAACTCAAAATTGAGCTCATGATAGCTCATTGGAAAGCTGTTTGTCTCTAGTTATCATTTGAATGATCAAGCAAGTCATTTGGCCAACTGAGCTAGGAGAAAAATTGATTTTCCCGAGGTCGCTCCAGAGGTGCATCGATTCTCCCAAGGCAATTGTATTCTTGACATTTCTTCAGAACCATGACACCTGCGTAAAAAGTGAAGGATTTTTTCTTCCTTTGTTTGTTGTTGAAAAAAAACTCTCTCATTTTTTCCAAATTCATCTTTGACTACTCAGAAACATCATTTGAGTGAAACATATCTCGATGTGTGGGACAAGGGATTTGCCAAAATGAAGTGAAATGAAGGGGATAGGGAGCTTCTAAATTCTTGGGGAAATTTTGGAAGTATGGAGGGATGTTAGGAAGAAGGGGAAAGTGGAATCTCAGAAATTGAGTGAGGGGAAGGGGTCCAAAAAGGCAAAACATAGGCCCAACCATAGAAAATTGCCAGGTTGTAGTAAGGAACTAGGGTTTGTATGAAAATGAGGAATTTGGGGGATCTCAGTGATGGGGAGTGCCTGATAAGGTATTTTAAGGATAGGGGAAGGTGTATGAACATCAGGATACAAGCTTTTTCGATGATTTGACCATCCAAGAGAAATTAGCTTCAAAACCCTAGGAGAGGGAAATGAACCTTGCCATAGGCGCAACTGAAACATGAACAAGGTGTGAAATGACCCAATGGAACTTGACATGATGATGACAACCCTCTGAATGATGGTAGACTTAGCTGAATAGTGACATGGAACATCATTTGGACAACTTTAACAAGGGTAAAATCAAACCCCAGACCTAATGCCTAGTGACCAAATTTTACTTGAAGACTCATTGAAATGATAAAATTTGACCTTGACACGTTAAAATCACTTGTGTAAGAGCATGTTTGATTACTGGAAGAAGGCTGCAAAGACTGACTCTAACACTTCTAAATCAAATGTGTCTTTTGATTTCTTTTTCTTAAGATCATCTCTAAAAGTATCTTAGATTTTCTTTCATCGACAATGTTTTTCTTTTCTAAAGCTAAGATACATTTCTCTACCGCTATCGCTTCCTTCATGTTTTCTGCTAATGTTGCCTTGGCAGCCCTGTCAACAAAGATAGCTATGTTTGATGGTAAAGCAGATATGTACCATTCACTTCTAACTTCTTTTCTAGGCTTGGAAGCGGTCAGAATTTTATTCAAAAGCTTATTGAAATGTGAGTTAAAATCTTTGATAGGTTCACTCGATTCAGTCTTTAGATTCGATAGATCATTGATCAATGTTGCTGTAGTTCTATCATCACCAAACTTAGTCAAGAATTTCTCTTGGAAAATGTCCCAACTAGTGATGGATCCTGATGGTAATGAAAAATACCAGGATCTGGCTGCTCCTTGTAATGTGTAAGGAAAGAGTCGAATAACAACATCTTCATTAGTAACACCATTTAAATTTATCGATAACATAAATTTTTTTACGTGTTCTTCTGCTAGCATGCCTGCTTGAGGATTAAACTTAGGTAGCCATTTTTCAAGATGGGCTAGTAATTGACTTAAGGGGTTAGGCATTAAGACTGCCCCTGGGTTATTCCATGGGGTTTGGGCCATCATTGAACTACTAACATAGGAAAGTGTGGACGAAGTCGCTTGTGGAAGGGATGAGGATGTTAAAGTTCCAGTACTCTGATGGACAACAATTTGAAGTGGAGGGGTGGATGGTTGACTTTGCAATGGAGAAGTTGGAATGGATGTTGATGATGAAAGAGTCTCACTATTAGACCTTTGAGGTGATTTCCTTGCTCTTTTCCTTTTAGGTAGAGATAATTTGGTTGGTTCAATACCAAACTTTTCACTCTACAATCTTGTTAAGGGAAGAGAAGGATTGTATTGTGAAGTCACACTACCTTGAGATATTTCAGACTTTTGTGGTGATATGGAAAATCCTTGAAGTTTATGAATCAAAGATTCAACTTCAGGAGGTTCAATAGTAGATTTCTCTAAAATGTTTGGGTTTATGGCAATGGTTGTTGTTTTCTCAACTTCTCGCTTAGGATTTAAAGATTTGGAATGCAATGGAGAAGTCGGGGGAGTTGTTGAGGGTGATTTACTCTTAGAATGGTATTTAGATTTGGATTTACTAGCCATTCTAGTGCCAAATATGTTGAAGCCCTAAAAATCGGGTCTACAACAGGGGGGATACCCACCAGGTCCGGACCTTGAAAGTAGCTCCTTTTCCGTTTGGGATGGTGGGTTTGACTGGGGATAATGGAACCAATTTCTCAATTTGTGTGTATTGATAAGAATTGATATTTCTGTTTTCTAAATATTTCTAAGTAAAATGCTTTTAATCTAAGTCTAATTTAAAAATTCAATTGTATTCTAATGAACAGAAATATTTAAGTCTAAAAATAACCCGGGATTCAATTTTTTACTTATGCGATCTAAAATAATTTCGAACAACAATTCGTAATAAATATCATTCAATTGTTACAAGAAAAGAATTCGATGAAAATGAATTGTTTCGTATAAAAAGTTAGCTGAAACAATTGTGAGAAGCATATCGCATAATAATTCATTCATATATTGAGCATAAACATAATAGTCATCACCGTACAAAAGTGCCAAATAATAACTCAAACATTCAAGCTTTCATATATAAATAACTAAGCATAAAATATTACCTAGACACATAAGAAGAAATCGTTAAGAGATAAAAGTGCCATTGATAACAAGTCCTACTCATGAGCTTCAACAATATATATTTATTTTTTCCTAATTCAACATCTACTAAGAGTACAAAAGTGCATTTCAGTAGCAGACATCAAGCACGGATATCAATAAATCTTGTTCCATTCATTCATCAAAGCCTCCTCTGAGGGTGCAGAAGTGCATGTTCTGAGGAAATGTTTTTGACAAATTTCAGGACTCTTCTCTAAATGCATGAGAGGGGTTAAAATACTACTTCCTAAATACTAAAAATACTTTATTACAAAAATATAGGAGGAGGTTTAAATGACCATCTTCATCTAAGGCAAAAATAAATAAAAACTGGAACTAAAACTAAATCTGGAAATAACTATCTATGTATCGGTTCTCTGTGGTCGCAAGCATTCAACATTGGCTTGAGGAGCGTCAGTTGGCTGACCTCTGATTTTAGTTTCCCTGCGAAAACAGAATCGGCATGTGTTGGCACTATCTTCTCGGTAGAGTTCGTAAGGCATTTGAGAGTCATGCATTGACTGTGCGGTTTAACCAAGTACTGCCAGTAAGTTTCCCAATTCAACTTGGTTAACTTCTTGATGGAATCTACCCTTTCCTCAACCTTTTGTCTCCAGCTTGTCTGCAGTTGCTGGGATTTTGGGAGAAATCCAGGAGCGGTCTATGATATGAGGTTTGCTCTGTGCAGGTTTTCATTGACATAGTCAATGACGTTGTTTGCCGCTACAGTTGCTTCTTCTGCTACCTGTTCCGCCTTCCTAATATGTGCATCCCACTTATGGAAAAGCATTTCTTTGTGGATTTCATTGATTCTGAGTGCACCTACTTTCTTTCCTTCTTCCAATTCCTGCCAAGCCAAATAATAAAAAATTCTCTTGTCCATTAAATCATAATCATGTCGCAAGTCCACAACTTGATTGGTAATTTTGTCGCTCATCTCGTAATGGGAACTCCATTGCAATATTCTTTGGCATAATGCTTCTTGCTATTGCAAGAGTTGGTCGGTCAAGGAAAGGGCTTCTGAGACAAACTCTATAAGCTTGGGAGCATCTCTTTGCATTTCTAGCATAACTTGCAATTGATTTTCTTTTTTGGCCAAATTGTTCTGGTATCCCAGTTGCATATGTTGAAAATCTTGCTGTAACTTTTCTAAACTCTCCTCTGCTTCTTGGTTAGCACTGGCTTGCTGTAGCTATTGCTGCAAAACTTGAATTTGTTCCTCTCTATCTTTAAGTAATTGTTGTACCTCGGATGCTTTATCAATTGTAGCAGAAGCATAGGCTCCTGCGATCTGAGATAACTTAGTCAGATTTTCAGTAGGGTCAGTGGTAGGGTCTCACCAAAGGAGATCTGGCTGCTCTGCCTTAGGTGAGAGCACGCTGTCGAGTTTTCTCTTATTTCTTTTCTTTCTTACCACTGCCTTATGTTGCAGGCTATAGAATACATCTAGAGGAGGAATCTCCTCTATCTTGAGCATGATTTCAGATGATGGGGTAATGGGAATATGCTCTACCTCTGGAGCATTGCTGACTATTTCCACGATCATATCTGTCATTGTCTATACTGTAGTCTTAGGTGTCTTTGTGTTCAGATCCTCAGTATTAATCAATGCATTGAATGTTTCCCACTCCTTATCCAACTCAATTCTCACTGGCTTTGTTGGCTGGATGATGGGAGGGGGAACTTTTACGTGTGGTGTAGTCAAGACCAGTTGCTCTGGGAGCTCTTTAGACTGGGCAGTATCTCTTAATGACCCTTCACTTTTATTGTGGTCACTCTCGGACTGTTTAGAGCGTCCTGGTGATTCTTTTCTAGACTTAGACTTGGACTTGTCTGTACTTGAGCTTCCACTTAAACTAATACTGGGAGTAGGCTCCCTTATTGGTTCCAAGCGTAACTTATCCAAGGGAATGTTAGATAATCTCCTTTCTCTGTATAACTTGAATTCTTGGAATTATGCTGGGGGAAATTGAATTTGAGCCATGTGGAAAACCTCTTTTAGTGTGCTTTTCTATTGAAAGGCATCATAAAAAAGATCATATTCTTTGGAAAATACTTTTATCTTGACAACAGTAGTGAAATTCTTAATGACATCAAAAGGGTCAAATTGTCTCCCTGGAAACTTGAGCAGTCATAGACACAACATATTGTATACTTCTTTGAATGCATGACCTAAATAAAACAATGAAAAGGCCCCAGAGGCCACAAGAAATTGCGGCCAAATGGCCTTCTTCTTATCTTTCAACTCTTTTCTCATTCCTCCCACTCCGCAGGTCTGGTAGGCAATTTCTCGAGCCAATAACTTATCAGGAACATATAAGGGTAGGACATGAGGGGAATTAATTCTTCCAAATACTATGACATAGGTGAAGAGCTATTCCCCAAAACATCTTGTGACAGGGAGAATATCAACTTCCGCTTCAGGGGAAAATCTTGGGGCATCCCTATTATACAACATTCTATACAGAGGCAACATAATTCCATGGAAAATTCTGTAAAAATACAAAATAAACTTGGAATCCAACAATTCCTTATGATAAATGTGAATGGGCAAGGGATGCTGTGTAGTCCACTTCCAACCCATTAAAGGAAATTTGGAAACATAACAGATCACATCCATAACATAAGCAGCTAAATAAAAAGGAGGATAAATCCTCTGAGTGGTAGTTCTTTTGGACTGGTAGTTCCAAATAACTGAAGCTAAATTATCAGAAAATATTTGAGTCCAATCCATAATAGTGGCATTAGTGGCTGCATCTAATAGGGGTAGCCACTCAGATGAAAACTTGTTGATGTTGGGCTTTCCATATAGTCTACATAGCATAGCAACAACGAAGCAATATGGGGAGGAGAGGGAATCAGTACTGTACATACTGTGTTTGTCCTTTTTCAATAGTTCTTCCCTCGCTAACCCGTTCTTGGTACACTCCGCCAAATCTTTGTTTTCTTTGGTAAACTTCTCCACGAATTGCTTGTTGTAGGTTGCCTACGGCTCTGGTAGATGATACATAAGCCTTAAATATTGTGCAGTGAATGAACCAATGAGGTCTTGGCCTCGAGTCTTGAATTGTCTGTCTGTTATATTGGCACTGTCTAGTACCCACTTGACCATGTCTGTGTATGGAAGAATCTTCAATCTTGGCGCTATTCGATGCAAGAATGAACATGCAAGTTCAGTGATTGATGCTTCAAATGACCTGCACAAGTCTGCTATTTCTTTAACCTCCATAACTCTTGAATTTTTTTCTTTGAGGAGACTATACATCCCTTCCTAAGTAGTTATGCATCATCTTTGTTACAGGTGGTGTCTGTGTATAAGGGCATCATCTCTTTGTCCTCTGCAACTGGAGCCTTTCCCTTCTTTCCCATTACGTTCTGCACACTGCTGTGTATATTACTCTGCTTGCTGCTATTGCAAATTTAAAAGTAAGGAAAGAGATAAAGTGATGGGAAAGCTCTTTAATTCTAAAATATTATCAAATATACCATCCTATGTGAAATAACCTTTCGAGCAGTTTTAAATCTTATCTCATAAATGACCGTCAACCAACCATTAAATTGAAATTAGTGCCCATAACTTGGTATCGAATTATGAGAAAAAAATTATTGAACGATGAACCCTACAGTTCTGCGGTAAAAAGATTTTGCGATTTGCTTCACAATATCATAGATCGCAATATCGCTAATCCATTTTATCAACAACCATTTATCACCTTGAGTGTATGTGAGATGCAATTTGCGAGATATCTTATCACATATCGCTGGATCAAGATATTTTACCTTAGGTGATACTTGCGACGTATGAAAGCTGCGATGTGAGATGAGTCTTTAAGGCGTGCGATCTCGCGTCACATTTTTCGCAATTCCAAAAAAGCTTGTTTATATGATTTTCCCCATTACCGTTTGTGATGCGATGTTTTATTGTTAAGAGAACGATCTTATTCGGAACTTATCATAAAACTTAGTTTTTTTTTATAGGGTTTGCAGGCGTTTTCCTAAGTTTATGATAGCATGTTTTATTCCAAGGGAAATATAAATGCTAGTTTTTTATTTTTTAGAAGGGTCCCCATTTATTTAGCTTTATTGATAAAACTAAATAAAAAGGGGGTTTGTTGCTGGCCACAACACGTCCCTAAACATGAAAGACAGGGCCTTATGACAAAAGCTCATGGAGGAATCGTAGGTGGGCATTATGCAAGAAAAGACACTGTGCAGAAGATTTTGAGAGCTGAGTTATGATGGCCTACAATGCATAAGGATGCAAAACACCATTGTCAAGCATGTGATGTATGTCAAAGGACAAGAAAGCCATCCAGAAGAGATGAAACTCCTCTAGTACCACAAGTGACTTTGCAGGCTTTTAATAAATGGGAAATTGACTTTGTTGGACCTATCAGTCCGGCGGGGAAAAAGACTGGTGCAAGAGATATCATTACTGCAACTGATTATTTGACAAGATGGGTCGAGGCAAAACTGATGAAGGATTGCAGTGCAAAAACCATTGTGAACTTCATTTTTGAGTATATATTGTCCAGATTTGGTCATCTGACGATCTTGATGAGTGAACAGGGGACACATTTTTTGAATAAGACGATTGAAGAACTAACTGAGGAATTTCAAGTTTACCATTAAAATAACACTCCTTATCATCCTCAAGCAAATGAGACAGTGGAAGCTTTCAATAAGATTCTAGAGAATGCATTGACTAAGATATGCAATGTGAAAAGAGATGAATGAGATGTGAGGATTCTAGTGGTGTTGTGGGCATACATAATGAAATGCAAAAAATTAATAGGACATACACCTTTTAGGTTGGTATACGGACAAGAAGTAGTTAGGCCTATGGAATACATTGTGCCAAGCTTGAGAATTGCAGCTACCACAAATATGGAAGACCTCGACATGATGAAGGAACGCATGTCACAGATACTAGCTTTAGAAGAAGACAAATTTATAGCAGGATTCCATCAGTAGGTGCATAAATCAAGGGAGAAAAATTGACATGATAGGCTTATCAAGAAGAAGATATTTTGGAAAGGGGATCTTCTATTATTATATGACAGTAAGTTCGTGAAGTTCCTCGGAAAATTTAAAACACATTGGTTGGGGCCATATATGATCAATTACATTTTAGATGGTGGTGCATTTTAGCTTGTGAAGTTGAATGGTTAGATGATTCCAGGATGAGTGAATGGTAGATTGAAGATATACAGGGATGACTATGTCCCTAGAGCTTCACACTGAAAAATGAAGGGGAGGAAGTCTTAGTGCCACCTGCAGTTGAAAGTGGGCATGAGACTATAAACTACTCTCCAGGAAGGCACTTCTTCAAAGGGATATTACTGTGTGATACTTCGGAGTATGATGAAGTCCAAGGGAGCTGCGATGAATAAGAGGTGACTGTGCCAAAAGGGGAATTTGACAAAGTTAGATGGAAATATGACCGTTGGAAGGAAAAAGGGCATTGTTAAAAGGAAATTACCATTGGGAGGCACGGGATAAAAGCATTTATGAAGCACAACTGGTTGTATCCAGCCCGTACTTGCATTAATGAGCCAAATCTGAGCCAGTCATGAGCATGGGAATTTAATATTGTTATAAAAACCACATCCTGCTCCACATTTCACACTTTGCTGCCTAGAGAGATAAAAAATTGTACCAAGTGTAGAAGAGATATCGTATGTCTGAGAGGAGATGAGAAGAATTGGTTAGGATATTTACAAAGAAAGGGATAGCGAGTATCATGGAGTCACAAGTAGGAAAGACTGCAAGGGTGAATGTACCCATTTCCCCGACGCACTTAAGGTCATTGAGAAAGTAGGTGCCTGTAAAACCATAAGCATAGGCACAACCACAATCACAATTACAGAAGACGAAGGAGAATATACTAGCTGAGGTCTCTGCAACAAAATTGAGAATATCACCATAAAAGAAGATACAAAATGAAGTGCAAAAACAGAATGCAAAGGGTAAAGGAAAAAATCCCATACATAAAGGAAAGAAGTTGATGTAGAAGGAGCCTCAACATGTTAATGATAGTGAAGAGTAGGCTAAATTTCACCGCATGGAGACAAAGGATGAAGGAATTCCTGCTATGCTCCCACCTTACATGCCGCCAAGAAAACCAAACACGAAGCCAATAAAAGAATTGAAGGAGGGAAATATGGCCACATACACTTCGTTGCTACCAAAAGAGGTGCCTTTTGAAGGAGAAGTGTTGGGAAATATCCCCCAGTTGAAGATGGAAGATTGGGATTTTAATGATCAGAGTAAGTACCCTTAGTTCGAACCGAGTAGATATCTGAAGCAGGTTTGTGACCCAGAAAGTGGAGTAATAAGGTTGGAACCGCAAAAGTGGGTTGCAGGAGTGTAGAGAGCAGGGCTTCTAAACATGTTGAATGTGCCACACTTCGATCGAAGCCCATTCAATACAAACTGTGTGTGGAGGCTCCTCTCACTGGTACGTGATGGTTGCATTTGGCTAGGGACGAGGATCCCGATTAATGAGATGTTAATTAGGAGAATCATGATGTTGCCTTATCATGGAAAATACCGCATAGAAGAATTCTGGGGAAGAACAAAGACAAGGAAATGACATAACTGATGAAGGACAAATTCGGCTTAGTGAAGAAGTCACAGGGATACGACATCAACTCTATTGATGACCAAGGAGTGCATTTCACTGCTCACATCTTGGCAGGAAAGATAATGAGCAAGTGCAAGGCCAATGAGGTGCCTGCAAAAATAGTATCTCTGACTGCGCAGAGTAGTGCGAGATTATAGTTTAACTGGGTTACCTATTTGTGTGAAGAATTTTTGACAGAATGCAGGGAAGCGCAGGAAGAAGGGAAGCCATTCCGCTATGCTTGGCTATTAATTATCATCGCGTTGATTGCATAGAAAGAACCTAAAGACTCGCAATTTCCATTTGTTGAGGTGGATGTTTGTGAGGCAGCAAGGTATGCCTCCCTTTGGTTTATGAAGGAGCCGACCCATGCAAAGAGAATCACATCTTCTTTGTAGCAATGGCGATGGATCTGCATATGGTGGTGAATCAATATACCAGACTGTCACCGAGCTTGTATAAACAATACTGTCATATTGTGGAGTTCAAGGCAAACTTTCATGGGGCTTATGTAAAATCGATGAAGGACCCAATGAAGACATGGCATCCATTGCCATACCTAGTAACAAAAGATGATCTCCTCGCGATAGTATAAGACTGGTTGGAGGAATGGATGACTCCACCCAATGCAGTGGTTGGAGCAGTTGAAATAGGGAAGGGTATCTCACAGGGTGCAGCTACAAGTAGAAAAGATGTCGATGAAGAGATGGAGGAAATAGGGTGAGGGCAGGAACACGAAGAACACCTCAGCGGTGCAGGGGTGTCAAAATATTCTCTCTTTGTGGTGAAAATGCAACCAAGAAAGAAGCAGAAGGAAGACAAGGGTAAGAAAGTAGTGTAGCTCATCCTCACTTATGGGGACATCGATGAGATAGTGGAAAAGGTCTAGGAGATCAACACAAAAACTTGGGACGAGATTGATGTTCGTTGCAAAGCAATCTTGGCTGAGGTGCAGCAGGGCATCATGGAGCTGAAGGTGTTTCCACAAGTAGTGAGGAAACCAGAGTAGGTAACCCAGTCGTTGCAACCAGAATAAAGGGTAGAAACAACTTTCGGAGTTAAGATGTTACACATGCCAATTTGGGCACTAAAGTTTGAAGCAGTAGCAGAAAAAGAGCGAGCCAAATCATGGCACAGTGTCCAGATGAATGTCGCTGCACTACCCCTCCAGATGCTGCATGAATTTCACCAAGGTATCACTGCAAAATTGCAGGAAGGAGAACAACATATGTCATATTTAAAATCAAAGGCAGACTCACAAAAAGCATCGATGAAGAAGGAACTTGAGCAATTGGACAAAGATAGGGAGGAAGCAAGGTAGCAATGAGAATAGTTGGAGAAGGCCAATGCTGAGACTTGCAACACAATTTTGGATGTGCAGGTCCATGAGGATGAAGCACCAATAGAAAAGGTCGCGAAGCTCACCCTCGCAATCAAGGACTCAAAGGATACTAAGGATAAGTTGAAATTTGAATACGAAGTGCAGATATTAGAACTGAGAATAAGGTTGCAGCCAGTGACACCAATAGAGGTTTGGGAACAAAAGCAAAGGGACCTCAACACATCTTTGAAAGACATATCTGATACAGTGGAAAGTTGTGGAAAACTTCTCGACAATACGAAGGATATTTGAACCTTACTACTGGAGGATCTAAACATCCTAAAGATTGAGGAGGAACTGGAGGCCACGCAGAAGTGGTACGATGAGATCCTGGCAGCTATGAAGACCTTACCAATCTTGCAGAAGCTTGCCAACATTACTGAAGGGAAGAACCTCTAGGTACAAATAGACGATCTTCGGAGGAAAGCATAGATCTTGCATGAGAGGACTTAGCCATGGAAGGAGGAAACCCAGCAACTTTTGTAAGAAGTGGATGAGAGGCTGAAGGAATTGAAGAGAAGGGAAGCATAAATACTACAAAATACTGCCGGCCCTACTGCAAAAGCTTTGCTAAAGGAGGCACGGTAGGAATAAAAATTGATGGCAGAAATGGTCCAATAATACAACACACTGTACAACAAGATCAAAACAAAGATCAAGGGCATTGAAGAAGAGTGAATCAGGATGAGTCATCAGTGAGTGTTGGGGGTTTGTTGGGCATGGCCAAAATTGGTCCAAGTTTTTGGTAAAATACCTCGTAGAAGAAGGAGCCGACAACGCGGGGCTGGTGAAGATATATTCATCGCACGATCTTTTAGGGCTTTGGGGATGGGAGAAAGCCCTTATTTTGTAATGGGTACCAGGTATTATTCCTTGTTTTGTGGATCCATGGTAAGTGGACCATGGTTTTTGTAAAGATGAAATGTATTTAAGGATGTTTAATACCTTAGTGAAGAGGAAGTAGAAAATAATAGAGGAGATCATTCGACTATTATATCTTTCTGTCTTCTATATTCTTGAGAAGGATCCGCAACTAAGTGTGCGGAGACCTTGAAGATTCTATAGCTGAGTGCATAGAAAACCTGTAGCTGGGTGTGAAGGTCAGTGAAGTTCATGTAGTTGAAGATCCTTTTAATAAAGGAGAAAGTTTTGGTGAAGTGTTGCATCTCTTTATCTATTTATTTTCTATTGTTATGTATCTAGTTATGCATGCTTTTCATTGAATTATGCAAAGAATTGTAAGATATACTATTATTTGTTAGAATTTATGGTTTTAATGTGAATCTGTTAAATTAATAATATGCATGAAGTTCTTATTCATGTGAAGTTATAAGATCAATATAAAGTAGAAGTAAATACACGACGCCACAGTGCGTATATCCATTTTGTTGCAGAAGCCTGGTTTTGCAGCTTCCCATAACTACTTTGGGTAAGATTATGATCTGCTTGCAGGTTATTTCCAAAAGGGCTAATAGTTGTGGGTTTTGTTGGTGCACATTACACTCTGAAAGTAGGTCAAGGCCCCCCTAAAATCAATAGTTAGGGTGTTATAGTGTTATGATGACATGCACACGAAATAAGAAAAAGAGAAAACTCCCTCTAAGATCATGATGTTATATGGCCTAGCTCCATCATGAAACCATCTCCACCTATTCAATCCATAGGTAGGATCAGGTATGGAAACCCTCACCTCTTCCCTATGCATAAAATGACTAAAATGTATAATGGTTGAGAGAGGAGTTTTAATAGGTTGGAGGTGGCTAGTGAACTTGGATACCCTCGGCTAGTGAACTTAAGTTTCTGTTAGTCACCCATGCAACACGGAGATGTCAACTCAAGGTGAGGTGGTGTTCTCGAAGAGTGGGGTGATAATCATGAGGAGAGAGGAAATGATTACAAGGAGTGGGGACAGTGGTCCAAAAAAGGAAACTTGTGTATATGCCATGTCACCAGAGCTCTCTGATCTTTTATCCCAAAAAAAATATTATGTACTGGGCTCGACCTCATTTGCACCATTTCTCATTCCAAAAACAAGTAAAGGAAGGACGAACTATTGTATCATACCACCTAGGGTTCCACCTAGAAGTTTCAAACCCTATCTGTAGATGTTATAGGAAGAAGCTATAGGCAGGATTGAGGTGCTACGCGAGGGACAAGAAGGAGCTACAAGAGAAATTGGAAGGTTAAAAAGGAGCCACAATGGCTCAAAATTGTCTCAAAACCATGATGCACACATAGAGTTATTTTGACAAGAAGTGAGTGAAACCCTCCTTCCTTGTTTTTACATCCATGTATATGATAATTTTGCCTAAAATTGATAGCATGTAATAGTCAATTAAGAGGTAGGAGGTATTTTTAGAAATTTTTGTCATTAGAAGCAGAGAAAAAGAGTTTGGTTGATGTCAATTCTAGCATCCTTCTCCCTTGCTGCTACCAAGGAATTTAACATTGTTTCACCACTAAGAATTCTTTTGTAGGTACTTGTTGTACAGGGTTAAAACCTACATTTGGTATCCAAGTTGTTTTAGCTTCAAGGGGATGCCTTTACTGCTGCGGGTTTTTTCTTGGGCCTATGGTATACCCTGTTCAATGGGATATATGTGGATTTGATTCTTGCAGTGAAAGAAGATGGTGAGCAGTGGAAATATAGAGATAAAGAAATTTAATGGTCAAAGTTTTGAGTTGTGGAATCTTAAGATGGAGGACTGTTGGGAATGGGTTTATGATTAAATTTTGTATTGATGCATGAATATATGTGTTCTACTTTGTTATATGAACGCAAGTAAGAATATTTGTTTACGTGAAGATAATCATAATGCATGTTAAATTTATCCACTACTTAAGATAATTTGGGTAAATACAACAGTAAGAGTAATGAAAGAGGTGCGTAAGTGTCTGAATCGCCTATTTAGGGTACATGAAGGATGATCGTAGACCTTTGTGAAGGTCTCGAAGCCGAATAAGAGAAGTATATCAATTAGCCCTAAAAAACTTATCGTTTGCATGAAGGAAGGGTTAGGGTATAAAACAATATCACCACCATCTTTGGGTGCAGAAACTTTGTTCTTGTATCCGCCCATACTGATTTGGGTGAGACTTCAATCCGCGCTCCGTGGATTGATGCCGAAAGGGCCAGTAGTGCAGGGATTTTCTTGGCTAACTAACACTGAACCTGGGTCAGGGTGCATCAAGCTAACAAATGGTTCCATTGCTGTGACCGGGATTTGCATAAAGAGATGTGTGATGTCGCATCACTGGAATCCAACTAAGAAGGAGATCGAAGACTGGTTGGATAGAAAGATCCACAAATTCATGGCACAAGAGAACATGAATTTGTGATTGATGAAAGAACAATGGTTGGACATATATCTGTACATAGAGATACATGAGATCTTCTCATGTTCCTCCCCGGTCAAGTTGTACGAGTGGATTGCAAAATTGGCAGACGAACAAGGAAGGTGGAGGCTTGATGGTCCAATAGTCTGGACCCTAGAGTTAGTGTGGATATTAGAAGCCTTTCAAGATAATATCACACGTGTTGTTGATCATATCATAGGAGGGTTGTAACAGAGTTCATGGTTGATACCTTGGTCAGTTATAGCGAAGCAGAGCACCTCTTCTTCAAGGGGCCGCGAGGTAAGTATTTAAAATATTTAAATACTTGGATTAATATGACCTTGTGAGAAAAGCGGGTTATGCAGCTACCTTGATGTTTGGGCTATGCGAAGTGGAAATACCTTCAGATTTGTATTGGGGGCCTGTTGGGAATGGGTCCCCTAGGGTCAATTTTGGGGTGAAAAGCTCAAGTTTTGGGGTTAAAGGCCCAAGTTTTGTATAAATAATGTAAAGTATTTGCATTTTATGGCCGCGGAGTGTGAATATGTAAAGAGACATCAAGGGTTTCCACCCTTAGTTTATGTAACTTGTGTCGGTTTTACGAGATCCACCCTTGGTGCGCGGACCATGTGATTGTATAAAAAGGGAAGTCTTAGAAGAGTCTAATGTAGTCTTTAGTTCATAGTTGATGTTGATGAATGTAATGGGTTTTTCAGAGCTAAGAGTCTTAGCATAGGAGGGAGGTTCTATAGCTGTGTGCGTAGAGGCCTAGGGTAGAAGTCCGCAGCTGAGCGCACAGACCCCTGTAGTTGTGTGTGTAGGGTAGTTAGAGTCTGTAAAGGAAATCTGAACATCAATAAAGAGAATCATTTAGGAATTACCTATGTATGAGATATTTTACTTCTGTTATGAATGTATGTGATTATATTATGTTGAACACTGGGTTTATGATTTAATGCTGTATTGATGCGTGAATATATGTATTTTACTTTGTTATATGAACACAAGTAAGAATATCTGTTTACACAAAGATAATCATAATCCATGTTAAATTTATCCACTACTTAAGCTAATATGGGTACATACAACAGTAAGAGTAATCATAGAGGCGCGTAAATGTTTGAATTACCTATTTAGGGTATGCGAAGGACGATCACAAACATTTGCGAAGGTCTCAAAGCCAAATAAGAGAAGTATATCGATAAGCCCTAAAAATCTTATCGGCCTGCACGAAACTAGGGTTAGGGTATAAAACGATATCACCATCATCTCTGGGTGTGGAAACTTGGTTCCTGCATCCCCCCATACTGCTTCGGGTGAGACTTCAGTCCGCGCTCAACGGATTGATGCCGAAAGGGCCAGTAGTGTAGGGATTTTCTTGGCTAACTAACGCTGAACCTGGGTTAGGGCCCATCAAGCCAACAAATGGTTCTGTTGCTGGGATTGGGATTTGCATAAAGAGATGTGTGATGTCGCATCACTGGAATCTAACTAAGAAGGAGATTGAAGACTGGTTGGATAGAAAGATCCACGAATTCGCGGCACAAGAGAATAAGAATCCACGATTGACGAAACAATAGTGGTTGGATAGATATCTATACACAAAGATACACGAGATCTTCTCCCATTCCTTCCTAGTTGAGTTGTACGAGTGGATCGCAAAATTGGCAGATGACTAAGGAAGGTGGAGGCTTGACGGTCCAATAGTCTAGACCCTGGAGTTAGTGTGAAGATTAGAAGCTTCTAAATATAAGATCGCATGCGCTATAGATAATTAGCTCGATCGTATCATAGGAGGGTTTGTAATAGAGTTCGCGGTCAATACCTCGGCCAGTTACAACAAAGCAGAGCACCACTTCTTCAAAGGGATGTGAGGTAAGTATTTAAAATCTTTAAATACTTGGATTAAGATGCTCTTGTGTGAAAAGCGGGTTATGCAGTTACCTTGATGTTTTTGGCTACGTGAAGTGGAAAGACCTTCATAAACATAGGAAAAGTAGGCCTTGAATATAGCCCACTAATTGAACCTCCTCTGAGTGACGACGAGGAAGAAACACAGGCTTCTTTGCAGAGTTCTGTTCAGTTGATAAAGCAAGGGTTCCTGCAAATACCCCATCCACCCACACCACCTCCATCTTCACCTTTGTCGCATACACCTTCGCCTACACCACCGCCACCTCCACCACCATTCAGTATGGCGAACTCAGTGAAGCTACTTGTGTTTAAGGGCTTGGGAAATGAGGATCCAGACTAGTTTTGGTTCGTCACTAAGGCTGTAAGGGAAGCTTAGGGTATCATAGATGATCAAATGAAGAAAGCAATGTTGGTTAGTGCTTTGCAGTAATGTATGCTAACGTGGTACATTAAGTACTACACTGATAACCCGACATCTACATTGGCAGATATCCAGACTGCGCTGAATAAGGACTTCAGTAAACGTAAGTCTAAAGTGAAATAAATTGTGGGATGAAAAGAGATCATGATGAAGCCTGGTGAGACACCCTGGGATCTGGATCAGAGATTGAAGTGTACAATCCGTGAAACCAACATGAATCTGATAGATGGGAAACACCGCAAATGGTTTTGGCTTCGTTCTTGCCTCATCTAAGGGTTGCGCTATCACAACAAAAGATTGGGACCCAGGCAGAAGCCATGGAAATTGCGATGAGATTACATGAGACACCAATGCAAGATGATAATCTGGGGGTTCAGTAGATTCATGCGCAGTTGCAGAACCTTTGCCTAGAAATGCAGAGTCTAAAGAAAGATAGAACATCTCGATCATAGGTGCATGAAGAAGTTTGGTGCCTGAAGTGCAAAGGTTAGGGGCATGACAAATATCATTGTCCAGTCTTCACAAATTATGTTACAACAAGGGGACCAATGCCTCTAAGGTCGGAAGCTCTAGTAGGGGGACCAATGCCTCTAAGGCCTG
>APFE031279816.1:65390-77864 GCA_000404065.3 Pinus taeda | reverse complement strand
TATATATATATATTATGGTCTATTGTATTTTATGCTTCTTGTATTATGTTGATTCACATATTATGCAAATGCTTGTCCAATACATAATTAGCTAACGCATTGGTTAATGTATTAAGTCGTCTTGGAATATGTTGATAAGTAATGAAATCAAAATCCCTTTCTAATAACTTAACACGTCAATACAACCTTAAACTCCGATGATCTCTGACGGAATAACGTCCGTTGAGTTGGTGGACTACAAGTTGAGAATCCAAGTTTACAACAAATGTGCGAATGCCGAGGTTAATCGCCTCAGCTAATAATTCAATCACAACACTATATTCAGCAATATTGTTTGTCATACAAGCCAGACAAACCCCTTGAATATCTACTAACTCACCATGAGGATCGTAGATCACCCATGCTGCAGATGACAAGTTGCGAGTACTGTGGGAAGCACCATCAGCGAAACCAACGTAACACGATCCAGACATCTGTTTAGGAAGCAAAAGACACAATAAGCGGCAAACATGATGACATACCAAAATAAAAACTAAACAAACACGCACACACAACGCACTGCTGAAAGCATATGTATGTACAAAAAGAGAGAGTGCCTGGACTCATGCATAATATTTTTTGAGATAAAGCCCATTTCGGGGCCTATCCAGGGGATTACCTTCATAATCTATAAGCTCGTAGGCACCTTTTTGTAAAACTCTTTTCACAATATAGGGCCCATGCCACATAGCCTCGAGTTTTCCTACCCCCAGCTTATCGTTAGCTTGATCATAGAGCAGTATTAGGTCTCTCTCAATGAAAGAGCGGGGGTTAACAGTGTTATCGAAGTGAGTTTTCACTCGCTTCTTCTGAGCTTCAATAGCTAGGGAGGCTAGACGACGAGTCTCATCTAGCCGTTCTAAGTAAAGAAGTCACTCTTCTACCGGAGTAGTATCAGGGAGTAACTCGACGGCTATCTTCAATGAAGGAATATCACACTCAATAGGAAGGGTTGCCTCCAGTCCATAAACTAACTGAAAAGGAGTGAAACTGGTGGTGTCCTTCACGGATTGACGGTAGGCCCACAAAGCGGAGAACAACATCAGATGCCAATTGGACTTATGCATGCCAACAGTTTTTTGAAGCATTGTGACCAAAACCTTGTTCACGGCTTCCACTTGATAGTTTTCCTGAGGATAGTATGGGGTCGAACTATCATGCCTAAGGCCCAACTGGGTTGTTAACTTAGTCATCATGTGATTACGAAAATGTTTTCCGTGATTAGTGACGATGGATTGGGGTACTCTGAACCGCGAAATAACATGATTGAACAAGAACTGCACCGCAGTGTGACCATCTTCTGACAATGTAGGCATCACCTCAGCCCATTTCGTGAAATAGTCAACAACAACGATGATGTACCCCTGCTCCCCCGCCGAGCGAGGGTTATAGGTCACATAATCGATGCCCCATTTGGCAAAGGGGCTGACGGTTACAACAGGGTGCAGCAGAGAAGGGGGTGCACGCATCTTCCGTTGGTAAATCTGGCACTCATGACATGAACGGACAACAAGAATGCAATCCTTGAAAATCGAAGGCCAGAAATAGCCAGCACGGAGGATTTTCTGTGCGGTGGCATATCCAGACATGTGACCACCACAAGCACCAGAGTGGTAGTCATTCAGAACTCTCTCTGCTTCTTCAAAGGTCAAGCATCGGCGAAGAACAGAGTCAACACCGAGACGGTACAAAGTGTCCCCAACGATGTGGTATGGTTGGGCTTGATGTCGGATCCGTCGACGAGCATCCTTAGAGGTATCGGGACAGAAGGAGGATGTCTGCATGTAGACAATAATATCCCCGTACCAAGGATCGAGGGTGCTGATGAGAAAGAGAGTTTCGTCTCGAATGGAATCCTCTAACTGAGAGGAAGTAATAGGGGTTGGCAAAGAACACAACAACTCGGCGAAGACAAGTTTTTTCTTAGACTTGGCAGTAGTGAATTCCAAGTCAAACTCTTGGAGGATGACTATCCACTTTGATTATTTTCCCCCCAGCAACTGGCGTGACAGAATATAGGTCATGGGGTTGCAATCAGAGATCACTGTCGTAGTACGCAACAAGATATAGTGACGGAATCGTTGAACAATGCAAACAGCGGCGAGGGCCAACTTCTCGACATAAGCATATCGAGTTTCCGTATCTAAAAAGTTGCGGCTAAGGTATTAAATAACATGTTTTATGCCATCGTCGTCATCCTAAATTAGAACCATACCGATGGTGGTATCAACAGTGGCCAAATACAACGTATAATCGCGATGATAGTTCGGAGGCCACAACAAGGGGGCGGAAACTAGAAGAGTCTTAAGATGTGCAAAAGACTCCTCAGCTATGGCATCCCATCGAAACGGGGTGTCGCGCTTGAGTAACCGCGTGAAACCTTCGGGATAATCGTCGTAAGAAGTTAGCTTTACCCTGCAGACTCTGCAGTTGTCGCAAAGAAGCAGGGGGAGGAAGATTCAAAATGGCTTCGACTTTAAGGGGATCCAAGCGGATGCCCTCTCGGGAGACGATAAACCTGAGAAGTCGGCCAGATTCTACGCAGAAGACACATTTATGAAGGTTCAGTGAGATATTGTAGTGTCGACAGTGGAGAAAAATCTCGCGGAGATGTGACGGGTGGTCTGAGCGTTTAGTCGAATGAGCGGGGAGGTCATCCAGATAAGGCTGTACAATGTGCCGGATATCGTGAAAGGCGTAAGACATCGCACGTTGAAAAGTGGCACCAGCATTCTTGAGACCGAAAGGGAGCTTTTTGTAAGTGAAAGTACCCCACGGGCAGATAAAGGCCATCTTGTGTTGATCAACAGGTGTAATATTAATCTGGTTGTAGCCAGTAAAGCCATCCATAAACGAATATATTTCACTCCCAGCACACTCATCAATGAGTTGATCAATGAAAGGTGTGGGGTAGTTATCTTTTGGGCAGGCTCGGTTAATATCGCGATAATCGACACAGACACGAATAGTACCCTGCCTTTTATCCACAGGGACAATGTTGGAGACCCAATCTGTGAGTGGGATAGGGTAAATAAAACCAGCTTTAAGGAGTTTTTCAACTTCCGCTTTGATAGTTGCGGCCTTACGGGGGTGCACAGGGCGTAAACGCTGACGAACAGGTTTGGCTCCTGGATACGTAGGTATCTCATGCACTACAATGTTTGGATCAATGCCGGGCATTTCTTCATAAGACCATGCAAAGACGTCATAGAACTCGCGAAAAAGCGCTATATAGATTTGAATCTCCTCAGGAGTGCAAGTGACTCCTATATAGATGTTCTCGACAATCCCTGGTTTGACAGAGATGTCGATAGGTTGGGTCTGCGTAATGTTCCCCAAATTCCCTTCAGACGATACTTGATAGATCTGAATAGGCGTCTGAAGAGGTTGTGAAGGGAGACATGGAGCAAACCGCTCGAGACAAGCCAACGTTTCCCAGAGGGTAGGGAGAAACGAGGAATGGTGGTGAAGATGGGACCACGGAGGTTCCTCGAGAGACATGGTCTCTATGATGGCTTCATCGGAAGGAAGTATTTCCTTTGATAGATCCGAGGAGGCACATTCTCCAAGCCAGGGGGAATAGTTGTATGAGTCAAGAGCTCCGCTTAAAGAAACGGGTTCAGCAGGAGGAGCCGATACAGCACCGATTTCAATGTAGTTGAGCTCGGCGGGACTCAACAACATCTCCTCGCCCCACGATTCTATCTGGTTGATGGGAGGGAGGACCCAGGGATCGGGACGAACCGAAATCATACTGATGGAGGCGAGGTTGGGAGGTGGGAGGGAGAAAACACCCATAAGGGCGGGATCTTTGAAGAGCCCGGCTCCCACACTCTCAAAAGGGATGGAGGTATGCTCCACAAAAGGCACATTTCCTTCAGAAGAAGAAGCGAAGAAGGAGAGCTAGTCTACCGTGACAATTTTCCCTTGGTGAGGGAAACAGATGGCACGGAAAAGGGATTAAGCCACGGCATGCATGGCATACATCCAACTCCGGCCTAGAAGGAGGTTGTAAGTAAGATTCACGCTAACGACCTCAACTTCTACTTCAACGGTTTTTCCTTCTAAAGTAATTGGCAATCGTTGAAGAATAGCATAGCGGCGAGATTCTCTCCCATCGAAGGCTTCCAGTGTCGTAGGATACTGGCTTAGAGTCGGAGACCCGATCACTTTCCAACAAGCAATATACATGATGCAAGTTGACGCGCCCTCATCAATAACTGTACGATGGATCGTTTTTGAATTGATGATGACTTGTATAAGAAAAGCGATCTGATGAGGAAGCCTTGGGACATGGCTCTCGAGATCAAAGGTAATCAGATCCGAAATTGCCGGGTCGATGCCACCGATGGCCGATAGCAGGGACTTCCTCTGAGCGGGGCAGCTTTGGAGAAATTCTAAGGAAGACATAGCCGACGGAGCCTGCGCTAAGTCCTCAACGATGTTGTAGTGCTGGGCAGCACGAGCATTTGGGTTGTAAGATGATCTCCTGAGTACTCCTTTGGGAGGGGGCCAGATGGTCGTCTCAGTACTTGGTCTCTCGATATGGAGCGGACCAGAGCTGGACGAAGGAGCGCTTGAGGGAACCTCGGGCTCCTTCCCGGTGGACGACAGATACTCCTTTGTTCGAGTCGTTACATGAACAGGAATGATCCAGCATGAGGCTTGGAACAAAGGGAGAAGAAGACGGATCAGCCACCATTTGAGTCTGTTGAGAGGGGAAAGGTTCTTTAAGAACCGCGGAATCCCAGGAGCGCCTTTCAACAAACGACTAGCCTCGGACCGCCTTGGGCAGTCTTTAGTGTAGTGATCCTCCTCACAGATGAGACAAGGATATTTGGGTTTGCGCTTAGCTCCTTCCTCGGATGGAGGTTTGGAGGAATCCTGTTTAGGTTGTTCAGACTTATTCTTTTCTTTCCCATTTTTCTTTCCTTTCGAGGCCTTAGTCACCGTGGTAGACTGGACGACGTTAACCTTGGAAGTACTCCCAGAATTTGAACCTCCCTGAGAAGAGTTTTCATTGGAAGCATCCGACTTTTACTTCCCGGGGTTCGAGGATGATTTTTTGGACGACGGATTCACAGAGCCAATAACTCCATCAACAGAAGGCTTCGGTGGAGCCTTGGATTTACCGGGTCTCGGGACATAAGGAAAATACTCATACAAAGTACCTGACTGAGAGTAAACTAAGTCAAGGTACTGAGCACGCGCAATCGCTTGCTCTTCAGTCACGCAGGCTCCCATAACAATGTCCCGTGCAATCTTAGGGACAAAGGAAGTCGTGAACCAATCGGTGAGGAGTTGATCAGGAATCCAAAACTTGATCAACCGGCGACGCCTTCTCCATTCATGTATATGATCAGGGATGTGTGTAGCTGTATCCTGCTTGAGAGACGTAAGGAGATGGGTCCCTGTCTCGTACTGAATGGGTAACTGAAAATGAGTGAGGAATGCCATAGCCAATGAATTAAAGTCTTGAAAAGACGCACGGGTCAATTCAATGTACCATTTAGCAGCGGAACCGGTGAGAGTCCTTTGGAACAGGCGAAGTCGAATCAAATCATCAAGCCATGAATTAGACGAACACCATAGGTGATAAGTCATTAAATGGGCTTGAGGATCCTCTCCAGCTTTGCCGTCGAATTCGGGACAGTCGCCGGGTATTTTAGTTGGAACTGGTGGCCATTGTGGATTATGCAAAATAGGATCATTTGTTAATTTCGACACATCGGGTAGTTCCAACGTCGCTAGAAATGGTAGTTGTGGGTTGAAGGACATCTGCAGATATGAGGTAGGGCCAGAGTTCCATCCAGTTGTTGGTTGCCCCCACTGACCTTGTCCGGACGAACCAAGTCCAAAAGGACCCTGTCCATAGGAACTTTGTCCATAAGGGTTATATCTGTAACCAGATGGTTGGTACTGGTTCTGCCCCCCAGCGCCCCATTGGTTACCATATTGTCCTGCAGGAGCAACATTGGGTTGCTGATAATTTTGATAAGGGGTGACCTTCGGTTGTTGGTAATTTTGATACGGGGCAAATTGATTTTTCCCCTAGGGTTGCTAGTATCCATACAGTTGCTGGGCTCCATATTGAGCCTGGGAAATAGGGTGCATTTAATAAGAAGGTTGGGATTGATACCCACCTTGTGGCTGGAGGCCAATTTGATTCTAGGGTTGGTAACCGAGTTGAGCTTGAGAAGCAGGAACCATTTGCATGCCCGGTTGAGCCGCCCCAGAGAGATATCCTTGCGAAGACTGAGGTTGGGCCATCTGGTCGGAAGGTTGTCCTGGTTGGATCTGAGACGGACCTACTTGCCCAGAACGTTGAGCTTGCTGGGCGTTTGGTTGTCCTTGCGCAACTGAAGGTTGTCCTTGTAGGCCAGATGGTTGATTAGGATGAGTAGTGGGCTGGCCTTGCTGTGTGTAAGGCTGGCCCCCTTGCCCAGAAGGGTAGCCTTGCTGGTTTCTGGGTTGTCCTTGCTGTGCGTAAGGTCATCCCAGATTTCCAGAGGGTTTCCCAAGATATGTATAAGATGGACCAACATAGGCCAAAGGTTGTCCCTGATAGGGTTGTCCTTGTGGGCCTCCAGGTTGCCCAGGATAGGTCTGGCCATAATACTGTTGCCCATAATTAGGCTGCGTGTAGGATGGCTAACCTTCGTATGATGGTCCCTGGGATGGCTGCTCTTGACCCAGGCAGAATTGGCCACCACCATAACCGGTGGTACCCCAAGCCACATTCAACGGAACTGTACCCTCAACAGTGGTTTCAGTCGGCAAAGGGGTATACAAATAATGATTGACAGGATCATAATAAGGGCCTTGCCCGCTTGGATTTTGGACAACATGCAAGTACTGAGAATATACCCCCCTGCTAAAATGGGATCAGAAGAAGGCGGGGCACTGCTCATAGGATGGACAACTATGGCAGCATGTTTCGATTGACCACTACGCACCGGGCCTCGGGATGAGCCGAAAACAGTAGTTATGACGGAAGATGCCGTAACGGCACTAGCAACTGGAGTCGATGATGCGACACAAACGGTCGGATTGGTTGGAACAGATGTGACAGCAGTATGGTGATCCTGGGAAACAAAAGGTCCCGTAGTGGGAACAATGTTATTATCCCACATAGAAGAGGAACTCGCAGAGCCCATAGCATCCCTTAGAGATCTATAGCGTGCCGGCACTATGATACCGAGAGGCGTATCAATGTACGGTGTAGAGATAACCGGGGATGTGGCCGGGATGGGAAGCCATCGGGGATGAAACACCAATAGGAGTAGAGGGAAAATCCTCTCAAAAGGCTCCCAAACAGGGTTCAAAACAAGTTGTAAAGCTCATCCTCTGTAGCACGAGAGTTCAACGGTTGGACACTTGCAATAACAGGAAAAGTGTCGCCACAAACCGGTGTCTCAGGAGTAGCAGAAGAAGGATACCCTTGGTCACTCGGGATGGGAGACGGGATCGATGGAGCCGCTAGGATGATCGAACCAAACAAAAATCCTAGACAAACTAACGATAAAAGACCCTAATCAAAACTAACACAAACAAGATCTAACAAGGTAAATGTGATCGTGGTCGAATAAATTTTAAGACATTAGGACACAACTTGACCTTTTCATGTTCTAAGAGTCGAGAAAAGGACAAAAGATGACTCTATTCACCTTTGAATATTTAGCGAGCCTGAAGTGACAAGTGCTCAACAGAGCCTTTTTTTTAAAGAGTCTGAACAGGATCAAAAAGTGACTGCTCTGGAGAAACTAGGCAAGGGGTTTACCAGACAATCCGCAAAACTGCATATACACCTTATCGATCATATGAAAGCCAAGGACTTTCCGTACGGAAGTTAATCTTCCCGAATGCTGCGTTTGGTGCGTTACGGGCTATAAGGCGGCAGACACGGTTTCCTATGGATCAAGGATGATAACCTAGTGGAGTATCCCCATATATACGCGACGGTACGTGGGAGCACAAGTCTGTACTAGACCACAGTTGAATCACACAAGGAGGAATCACCCAACCTTAATGTGAGAACAAAAGTAACTAGGTTTAACGACGCTGGAGCACGACTCTAGCCTAGACCTCTAGAATGTGAGCGTTATGTTCCAATGTGTTTTTAAGTTCATTCGATTTATTTTAAAGTTGATCTTGAGTTAAGTTTCGGTTTTCAGGTCCTACGGTATGTAATTTATCAAAATCCCTAAATGCAATCTATATGCCAAAACATGTCATTCCATTCGATGAATGCTAATTACAAAAGAGTTTAGAGAGATTTCATACAAACGAAACGATCACAAACAACAAAGAATTCCCCTAATGCAGCTAATGGAAATCACTAAACTTTTCTTTAAGATTACTAATCCACTAATCAAAATGAAAAGTTCTAACTTTCATTAACTATCCCAAAGCAAAAGAGATTTTCTTTTTCAATAATGGAAAAATGCACTAAAGAGTTTTTTGAGAAATAATAACAGACAAATGTGGAAAAAACCAGTTGACCCCAAACAACTGTGATTCGTGCCCGGGTAGTGAAAAGAAATTGAAACAGTGTCAAGATTGGTTCAACAACAATCACTTAAACAACCAAGAAAAACAAAGCAAAGAGGAAGGCTAAATCAAACCAATAGCAATCAGTAAATGAACCTTTGCAAACGAGTAACCAAGCAAAGCCGATCCAACAAACTTGGAACAATAAAACTAGGTCACAAAGCAAAAAGCAAGATTCACCCCAACAAGACTCACAAGGAAGTGCTTCAATCTTCAGGCAATGAAAATCAAGTCATAAACCAAGTGAAAAAGGCAGGGGATAAAAAGACCAACAGGCTCAGGATGTAGAATTGAAGAAATTCAATTCTACAGGAATCAGCGCAGGTGGAACACAGCAACAGTGCACTGATAGGAAACTACGCGTAGCAACAATGCGATGTCAGCGTGGAAGCACACGACTTAACTGCGATGGTTCGATTTTTAGAACCGTCGCGATTGTTTTGTGTATTAACGTGATGTTCAGGAAATCACATAAAGGGCTATGCGATGGCAGCGCGACTATTTTATAATGAACCGCAATGAAGCCAAAAAATGACCACAATCAAGCCAAAAACTCCCAAACCAAGGCAATCACTCTTAAACAATCAAGGCACTTCCCAGGCCGAACCAGGAAACGCAAAAAGCAGAGAACTAATCCCCAAACTTCGAAAAGAGAGCAAAAATCCAACTCAAGGAAAAAATGAACAAGAAAAGGACAAAAGCTAGCTCCAAGCTGTTCAGTTTGTAAACAAAATCGTAGATTGAATGAAATGGCTTTGATCTACTTCGCTAATGTATTGCAATAGTGTTTCGAAGGCTAACTAGCCATGCTTCAGGCTCCGTCTAAAGCTCACAAATCAAACAACAAGATAAAACTCCCCAGTGGATTCACCAAATTGTTGTGTAGGTAAATCCCCTCTAGGACAAAGGCGATCTCACTAGCCTATCTGAGGTCTAGCAACAATCAAACAACGCTAACACGCAGGTTCCTAATTGCAAAATAAAGTCCAAGATGAGAGCCTACCTCGAATCCAACGCTTAGATTCGTAGAAGGGTTGTCGCTTCCCTTCTTTCGCTTCAGCTGGTCGCAATCCTCGCGATCTCCGTGAACAAACACCTGCACAAGCAAAGGACAAGACAAATACAAGCATAAAATCCGGGAAATGCAACTATGTACCGGTCATAAAATATACAACTCAAACATCATAATGAAGACACATGAGTGGAACCATAATGATAGTCGTCTATTATTATTGATAAAACAAAAGAGAATACAACCAAGTTCTGACGTCAAATCCTCCCTTGGTTGGGTCCAGCCAGCAAGTCCCTCAAGAATTCACCCTTGAAGGTAGGTATCCCAAGACAAAACTCTCTCTCACACAAGTTTACACAAGATGGAAACAATTCACAACCTTCCTTAAGCACTCTAACAATCCCACACTTATCACACCAGCTGCCTATCAAGCTTACACACTATCAGCAATGCTCTAAACACAATCAATTCCAAAACTAGAACCTCATGGCAATGGTGGAGGCTTAAATAGGAGAAGGAGTCTCCATAAATGGTGGAAGGATGAGCTTGTCTCCAAGGAAGGTGGCTCAAATGACGAAACAGACATGCCAGAGAAGAGAGGGCGACATTTACAAGGCCAACAACCAGGTCTGGAGTCATCTGGAAGGCCGATTGTTAGAACAAACTCGCCCAAACTAGATCATTGCGGGTGCATAACTGCACTGGAGCGCTGTCATCGCTGTTGAATAACAAGGAAAGTCATATCTGCGTGATCAGATATAAGGAACAACACACTCTCACATGAAATTCGACCAGCGCGGGAAAGTCGTGTGCTTCCGCGCTGGCAGCGCATTGAGTCTGTTTTGGAGCGCTCATCAGCGCGTTTATTTTTACAACAGTCGTGATGATATAGGAAACTCTGGCAAAGTGGGTTATTTGGCCATATTAGAGAGCATGAGCATGATTAATTTGGTCCCATGACACAGTCATATGAAATTCGACCAGCGCGGGAAAGTTGTGTGCTTCCGTGCTGGCAGCGCATTGTGTCTATTTTGGAGCGCTCATCAACGCGTTTATTTTTACAACAGTCGCGATGATAGAGGAAAATTTGGCAAAGTGGGTTATTTGGCCACATTAGAGATCATGAGCATGATTAATTTGGTCCCATGACACAGTATGAAGACTAACAGGGAGACAGTGACAAATTACTGTGTAACATGGAACAATATGGTTGTGCCTAGCAGTGTCAGCAACGTTTAATATTTCAAAGGAAACAACAACAAAGGGTTTAATGTCGGCATTGGCCAAACTATGTGAAAAACCCTCGGCCTCAAATAAGGTATTTCTTATGAAGCGTTTATTTAATATGAAGATGTCAAAAGGTGGATCTGTTGTTGATCATTTAAATGAATTTAATATAGTTACTAGTCAGCTAAGTTCTGTACGGGTAACTTTTGATGATGAAGTTAGGGATCTGTTATTTTTGTGCTCATTGGCCAAAATTTGGAATGGTTTAGTTATGGCCATTAGTAACTTTATCTCTGGATCTAGTATTTTAAATTTTGATGATGTTGTCGGTGCAATCCTTAGCGAGGAAATACGACGGAAAAGCTCTAGTGAGACATCAGGTAATGCTTTGACTACAAAGACTAGTGGAAGGAAAATGGAAAGAAGAAAGAGCCTAGGATATCGCACTAAGACAAGGAAAGGAAGATCCAAGTCCAGATTGAGGATAGTGCACTGCAAATGCGGGAAGAAAGGATACTTGAAGAAAGACTACAAGTCTCAAAAGGGAAAAGAAGGAGACACGCAACAAGAAAAAAATAATGAAGCAAATGCGACAGGTGATGTGTTGCAAGATGCTTTGATTCTTTCACTAGAAAATATTATTGATGACTGGGTGGTAGATTCAGGGGTCTCATTCCATGCCACCCTAATAGGAAACATTTTCATGATTATGTTCAAGGATATTTTGGATAGGTTCGACTGGGTGATGATAAACCCTGTAAAATCATTGGAATGGGTAAAATTTTTATAGAACATAAGAACGGAAATCAATGGCTATTTAAGGATGTAAGGCATGTTCCAGATCTGAAGAAAAATATTATTTCAACAGGGTAGTTGGGAGGTGAAGGCCATGTGACTACTTTTACAAATAAAACTTGGAAGGTCACTAAAGGAGCCCTGGTAATAACAAAAGAAGAAGAGGTTGGTACATTTGATTTATGAAATGGTGTTTGTAATTTTGTTAATGCTTTAACCTCTACAGGAGAATATACGACATTGTGGCATCATAGGTTCGGTCACATGAGTGAGAAGGGGATGCAGATTCTTCACTCAAGAAATTTGTTGCTAGTTTTGAAGCATGTTGATTTAAAATTCTATGAAAATTCTGTTTATGGAAAACAAAAGAGAGTCAGATTCCTTAGAGATGGGAAAGAAAAGAAGAGCGAAAAATTAGAGCTTATGCATACAGATGTATGTGTCCCTTCTCAGGTATCATCTCTCGATGGTTTTCGTTATTATGTTACTTTTATCGATGATGCAACCAGAAAAACCTGGATTATTGTATTCGAAAAAAATTTGATGTATTTGATACTTTCAAGAAATGGAAAGCTTTGGTTGAAAATGAGATAGGAAAAAGGTTTGTTACACTGAAATTTGTCACCATGACTATCTGCAGTTTATATGGCCCCATAAATAGCCATATTGTCCTCTTTGTCAAGCCCCATACCTCTACTCTTCATGTCAAAACTTCAAAAAGAGATAAAGTCACTTAAAAACATGTTTATCTCTGGGTATGCAGGTTCTCTCTACCTTGCCTGTGTGTACGCACTCCAAATACACTGTACCTGCGTACTTGTACGCTCTGTAAGCTAAAGGTTGGGTGCGTA
>APFE031279816.1:0-20381 GCA_000404065.3 Pinus taeda | reverse complement strand
TTGAGGGAAGCACCCCCGAAGCTAAAAATAGATGTAAAATTTCCTTGTAAAATGTTTTAATTTCATAGTCAATTGAGGCTATTCATTAGGCGGAGATCTGACGGTAGAAGTTATGTTTAATTTAGGTTTCTTTACCCTGGAAGGCAACCCCTCAATATATATGAGGGAATCGTATTGCGTCTATGTAGATCTGTATTCTGAGTGAGAAAGAGAGAGGAGATTGAGCGAGAGAGAAGAGGGAATTACAATGGATCTGGTGTAGGTTGTATCTCTTCAGTTTGTCAGACAATTTAAAATGAAGGACTGGTTGTTTCTCCATGGATGTAGCCCAAATTGGGTGAACCACGTATATCTGTGTCTCTCTTGTTTTATGTGTTTTCATGTTTATATTTCTGCAATATATTTTATGTGTTCCATTGCTCTATAATATATAATTTTCTAACATATCGTTAAAACTATTCATAGAATTGTTGTTGATGAAGGAGCCTTCACGTGCATTACGTCCATATCATGTTGGAAATCCCTTAGCTCCCCTCCTCTCAACTAGTCCCTGAACACTTTGAAAGCCTTTGATGGTAGAGGATTTTGACCTTATGGTATTCTCAACGCTTTTCCCATCTAGTTAGAAGGAAAGGCTATGAATATGGAAGTAGAGGTTTCCGATGGAAATCTTGATTATAACCTTCCACTTGGCTGTAGTTGGACTCACACGATGTTTACTATGGTTTCTACTCTATTCTGTGTACTTCACTTCCCCCATCAAAGGAAAATTGTCACAGTAGACCAATTGGATTTCTTTTCCTCTGACTCTTTGACTAGTAATGTACCTTATATTGGGAAACCCACCATTCCTTATGAAAACTTTGGAGTGGGTATTTTCAAAGACTCTTCTTTGATGGGATTTTTTTCCCTTCTTCCACTCAACAATGTAGCCTCGGTTAATATGATTTCATCTAGTAATGACCCTTGTATCATCCCTAGCCCTAAGCAAATTGCTAATCTTGGTGACACCATGTTGCTCATCTCCATCGAAAAAAATACCAACATGTCCTTTCGGCCTTTGTGGCTGCATATGAAACTCATGAATGATTGAGCACAGTCCTAGACTCATATTCACAAACTCCTGGGCTCGTTTCTTTGGATTCTGCAGATCCTTTGAATGAAACTTTCCCTACTAATGAAAGAATTTTTGAAGTCATGTTTCTTGAAGAAACCCCTTGGAATGATACCCATCATCATTCCTCTTGTCTTTCTAGCCTTGGAACAATCCTGATATCCATGATACCTTGGTTTCCCCCGCAATGATTTCTACCCTTCGGAATCCCATTTTAATCGATGATGTGTTACTGAGGGGAATATGGGTAACATTTAGGCAGCCATGCCTACTGATATCTCTGTGAAACTAGGTATAATTGAAAGCATCCACATAGGGGCCTCTTGTTCTCTCAATGAGATCACAACCTATACAACCCTATTTAAATAATTTTGTAATGTCTTCGCCTAGACCTACAAATAAATTCCTAGTATTGATTCAACCATTATGGTGCATGAGATCCCAACTTACCCAAATGAAAAACATGTTCGACAATGCCTTCATCTAGTGCACCCAAAGAAGGCAGTTGATATTAAAGCTAAAGTCAAAAAAATTCTTAAGGTTGGCTTCATCTATTGCATACCATTAAGAGATTGGGTTTATAACATCATCCCAGTGACTAAAAAGTAGGGAATCATACGTGTCTATGTTTATTATAGTGATATTAATCAGGCTTGTCCTAAAGACAATTTTCCTACTCCCTTTATCAACTAGATTATCGACAAGTGTGCCAGAAATGAAATATTTTACTTTATGGATGGAATTTCTGGGTACAATCATATTAAGAAGGCATCTGAATTGATCCTCTTATGGTGGAGGCTATTGTTAATATACCCCCTCCATCTACCTTACAACAACTCGAATTGTAGAAATTCTAACTGTAGATTAACTTGATAATGCAATCTACTAAAGAAAAATACTTAATCTACTTCTACAATCAAACTTGTGGAAGCTTAATCGATTTGAGCAAGATCAAACAGAACACATATAACAGAGAAGAAGAATCAATACACATGAAACATATAAGAATACTCTGGGGAATGCCTCAGCTAAAAACCCCGCTATCTGTATTATCATACAAGTGGAAATATCTCAGGATTACACATAGCTTTAGCTCTCACAGTGATCCATCTCTCAATACAATCCCTCACTGCTGCTCATTGACAAAATAGACAACTCATATGCCTTTCCTCTGCGCTCCAAGCCTCCTATTTCCTTGTGTAGTTTTCCCTAGGTGTTCTTGCTGTAATCGTGTGTGACACTAATCTCACACATTGTTCCAACACACTGTAAAACTGCGCAAATCTCAAGGAATGAATTCCTTCTGCATGCAAGAGTTTTTCTTATAGGAAAATTTTTGCAACTGATAGTACATTTCCCCTGCCTTTAATCTCAACTGGGTCTTTGTCTGAACTGACATGCAAGAGTTATTTATGAGAGAATATTCAGTTATTTGGAGTACACTAGTTTCATGCATGCATGCATTAACTGACTGAACTCACAATTAGTTCCTCGAATTTTTTGGAACTAATTTAACTAGACTTAACTCAGTTAACTAAGCTAACTAATTACAACTCAAATACAACTCATCCTTATATCCTTAATTAAGGGATAATCTCCTCAATCAAAGGAATAACTATTGCATGACTTCATAAAGACTTCTAGCTTGAATTTCTCCAATTAATTAACTTAAGATGAATTAATTAATTATTTTCCAAGCAGCTGGTGAGACTAAATTTGAATTTTAATTCAAGAACAAATTAAAATTAGAATATTCTTGTTGCCACATTTCAACAGTTTCATCCCGAATTATGTTGAGTTTACTAAGGGTCTTACTCAACTTTTAAAGCAAGGGGTCCCATTCATTTGGGATGACATTTCTGAAAAATTCTTCAATGCATTAAAGACTGCACTCATCAATGCACCTTTGTTACATCCCCCTAACTATCATCACACATATTTCCAGTACTTGGCTACCACTAACAATACCATTTCTATGGTGTTAGTTCAAGACAATGATGACAATAATGAACATGTGGTATATTACTTGAGCCGGAATTTCCTTTACACTGAGATTTGTTATGACCATGTGGAGCAATTGGCCTTGACAACAGTCCACGCTGTCCAATGTTTTTGCCATTACATCCTTTTACACAAAACCATGGTGATATATGATTGTAACCCTGATTTATATTCTGACTCGCCAATTTCTTGGGGGAAAATACTCCAAATGGATTTTCATCCTGCAGGAGTTCGACTTAAAGTTCACTAAAGCTAAGTAAAAAAATTCACTAGTTTTTGCATAATTGATTTGTGATCTTCCCTCTGTCGACACAACTAACATATATGATGAATGGATTCCTAATGAATCTGTTATGCAACCAACTCACAAAATAGAAGAAAAGATAGATCAACGACTTGAAAATCAGCCTCTTTGAGGTGGAAACCTCCTTTACATTACACAAATGAACAAGTCTTGGATGATACAAATGACAATACCTCCTTTCTATATATAGGAGTCTAAGGGGTCACAGTATAGTCAAAGTCGATATAACAATAATAATGTAAGGTCACAACAAAGACAATAGTGGGCTTCTATGGGGCACAATAATAACAATATAGGGAGTGATCCAACAGAGGTAGAGTTGGAATGATCCACATGGCATTGAACCATAGAGTCATCATTGACCTGGACTTCATGTCAGAAAGTTCCCGGGTAGTGATGAGTGTCTAAAATTACACAAAATCAACTGAATGAATTTGGAAATTAAGATTCATTACGTAATCTGTTTAAACAAATAGTCTATTTCCATGGTTCTTCATTGGCAAATATATAACAAGTTGTGTTTAGTGCGATTTTTTGAAATTTTTTTGTTGGATTTTCCCAATTATTTTCCCTAAAATTTGGCAAGAATTTATTGAAATCACAAGTTTGATGGATAACCCCTGTACAATAGAAGTGCCCTAGGGTTTTTTAGTGGCTGAATCCATATACAGTCAAAAACCTAATTTAAATAACACAAATCAAAATTTCACCACAATTTTTTCCACCAGATTTTGGCACAGGAAACTCCAAAAAATCATAATAAAGATAAATCCATTATATAATAATATTTACATAAAAAATTTGAAATAAAATATACCCTAAAATAGTAATGATAATTTTTTATTGAAATAATTAGGTATTAAATCTATTTATATTATCAAAAAAATTCTAATAAGATTTTTTTGGAAAAAAAATCAATTATTTATGACCTCGGTAGACAACTCGTAAATAATGTGGAAATTAAAATTCATTTGCCTAAGCTATCTATACGAATAGCTTAATTCCAAATTCCATGAGTCTGCACTGGCTTATTTATAATCCAGATGAATAGATTAATTCCATGAGTCTGCACTCGCTTATTTATAATCCGATGGATATAGAAAATTTGAAATAAAACATAGCCTGAAAGTATAGCAACAAATATTCAACGTATTATAGTATTATATAGGGCATTAAATCAACGTAGCTAAGGGTGGAATTTGACGAGTAAATTGCTTATTATGGTATGTGATTTATTCGTCAAATACAATTTAAAAAATTAAAAAATTGTCAAAATTCTAGCCTGAAATTATGAAAAAAAGTTAAGAACCATGAAAAACATTAAATGTGATGGATAAATCTCTTTTAAAATTCCAACCCTACAGATATATCTGATAACAAGCTTTAATGCCCAATAACAAGCTACTATTTTTTTTCGTTGAATATCGAAGCATTGAAGAACGGGAGAGTGTCTTGATAAATGCTATTACTAGTTATTTTCTTTTAGCTGAACATGCCCCGCCAATGTCACATGTAGCCGGGATGACCACGTCACATTTTTTTCTTGAACTGCGTTCCAAGCGAATGTGACATGAAGCCAGGATGACCATGACTAGTCCAAAACTTACATCAACTTCGTATACGCCTCCATTATGTATATGATTTAGGAGTCGTCTACTGAGTTGGAAGAACTGCGTGGATCACCAAAAGTGGTTGGGTAAAAAAACTTCAGATTTTTTTGTAGATGTAGTGTTTGAATCATGTTTTTGATAGTAGAAATGGATTTAGCACTATCAAAAACGTCTAAAACACCTAAAACAACATTTACTAGGATTTACAAAAATCTCTGCAAAATTTTTTCAAAATATAACTGGAATTTCCATAACTTTCAAAGCACACAAACATAATTTTTGAACTACTACTATAATTTCCATTATATATAACCAATAACCCTAACTTCACATTAAAAATAAAAAATGCTAAAATTAATTTTTTTTTAGTTAATCTTTGAAATATAATATCATTCATTATTTATATTTTAAATAAATATATTCCTTTTCCCACGTACATATATAATTCCTTTTAATACAAACCCTATCTCTTTTTTTCAACTTTAATACCTATTTCAAAAATAGTTAAAAATAACTAGTGAAAAAATATTAAAGAATTATTTTTCCTTCACGCTCTTCCTAACTATTCAAATAACGTAGAAAGCAAAAAAAGAAAACAAACCAACTAATATATAGCAATGTTTTAATATATAAGTCTAATGCAAAATTATCCTCGTGAATCATAACCTATCATATTCAAAACAAAATATATTTTCCATTCGGGGGTGGGTAGGTAGGAAAACGACATGAAATTGCGGTGGAATATTTCAAAATGAACAAGCCAATGTTTTAATATATAAATGCAATGCAAAATTATCCTCGTGAATCATAACGTATCATATTCAAAATAAAATATAGTTTCGATTCACGGGTGGGTGGGTAGGAAAAGAGTCATGAAATTGCGGTGGAATATTTCAAAATCAACAAGCCAGTCGGCCTTTTTTGGTTCGTTATTATAAAAAAAAGTCATATCTGCAATTTGGTCTTATTTGGGGGGCGTAAGTTGAGTCATGGTTAGGAACTATTCCAGTGGTTTCTAAGTAGGTTTTTCAAACCGTCGTTTAATTAATGCTTTATAGCAGTATGGCAAGAGCTAACTAGCCTGCCATAGGGTATTAAATGACTGGTTAGCTGCATGCCCTTTAACTTTATAACACACTCGCGCGCATAACGAGATAAATGAAAAATAATGGGGTGTGTTATAAAGTTAAAGGGCATGCAGCGAACCACTCATTTAATGCCCTATGACAGGCTGGTTAGCTCTTGCCATAGCAGTATGCTGAATATTTGTTGCGTTTAGGCCTAGTTAAATTTAGACGTGTGGGATAGATTCTCTTCGCATGTGAGGGACAGATTCTCTTCGCATGTGATAGTGAGATAGATTCCCACACTATATATATATTTTCAATAGTGTTAAAAGATATTTTCTAAGTAATATTTAACATTTTGGCTTAGTCAAAAAAAATTATAATTATATTTATAATTATAATTATAATTATAATTAGTGTAGATAGTGTCACCACTATTCCAAGCATTCCAAATAACTAGTGTGATATGTTTGAATTCTAGAAAAATAAAATCTAATGGAACATGAAATATATTTCAGTGTTTATGTGATGTCGGTTGGCTTTTCCTAAGTACATGTGCTTGGTTGTATGGCTAACACGCAATAAAGCAATATTTTATGGTGAACGTCCAAACTCCTCTATAACGACTATCAAGGCACTGGACCTACTCTTTAAATCAATCACAGCTCAAGGTTATGGTCCATTTGAATTGGAGGACTTGTCACCAAGTGAGCAGATTGGCTAAAACTAGGTAAAGTCTCACATCATGTTGGCAGCTTCAATCATAAACTAGTTGATAAAAAGTCATTTTGTATAACAATGGATAGTGAAGAATTCCTAAATTAGAGGATAAGTAAGGGAAAATACTTTATGTTTTTTAATGTAGCATCAAAAGGTAATCCATAGGAGGCAGGAGTGGGAGAGGTTATTTATCGCCCTAATGAAGAAATCTAGAGTCAATATGCTTGGGCTTGGGGAGTGCCACAATTAACAAATTTTTTGGCTTTGTGGCACTGGGGCTAGAGCTAGCTATTTCAAGGAAAATTCAGTAATTGATGATGTTTGGGGGCTCCATGATAGTCATCCAACAATTGGTTAAACTCATAGGGAATTCTAGCCTTGATCGACCTCCAATTATGTAGAGGAGAAAAATGCAAATTGTGAAATTTGAGAAATTTAAGTTTTATCATGTCAAAAGGTAATTGAATTCCAAGGAAAATGCCTTAACTAATAAAGGAGTCTCCATGGAACAAGGGCTTTTGGCCCAGGATAATAGTAATGGTATCTGTAAACCTCTGCCATGAGATACAAAATTAAATGTCAAGTATATGCTGCAATGATTGGATCAAGAACAAATAATGGAAGGATGAGTTATTAGGAGGCCCTACGATCTCATCACATACCTTTCCCTCGTCTTGCGATCCTCTAGAATCATCCCATATAAAATTGGTGACTCTTCTTTAACGTCGGGACTTGGGCCTCTCAAACACATGGACGAGAATATAGATGATTACGTGGCTTGGGACAACTAGAAGCAAGGACTTAACCTTGGTAAATTCAAGAGGGAGTTACGCCGTATGATGGGCTCTGGTATTGCAACAAAAATGTTGCACCTCCTAGGGCTACTAGCTTTAATTTATAAACTCAGGGTTCGTACAAAGTTAAGAGGTAACAGTGTTGTATGCATAGTAAACTAAGCTCTACTCAAGTTGCTCTAAGACAGTGAACCAAACTAAGGTGTACAACGACCATTCTACCAACTAAATATAGATCTTGTAGGAATGAAAGAATGTTTCATAAAAGGAAGTTCTTATCTACTTGATGGAATGGAAAATGTTGCATAAAAGTAAATGTTAAACTACATGCAGGAATGGAAATGTTGCATATAAGTAAATTCTAATCTACTTGCAGCAATGGAAATGTGAATTAAAGTAAATTCTAGTCTATTTGCAACAAATGAAAATGCTTGAAATGGAAACCCTAGCCTAGGAAATATAAAACAGAGAAAGAAAACCTAATCTAACTTGCATAAAGTAAAAAGCACGAAATCAACTCTCAATAAGTACATTCAAAAGAGATCATATCCTAGTAACAAAGTTCACTAAGTGCTTCAAAAAGTAATCATGTAAACCATCATTGTAACATTCAATTCATGAACATGTTTACTAACCCTAATAGGAGAAATGAATTGCAGTGGTGAAGAGATAAGTCATAAGTGGTCTCTACTCTTCCTCAAACTTGGTTTCAAAGCCTAGGGGCATCATGCAAGGACATGAGTAAAAAATATAGCTTAAAGAACAATTCTTGTCAAGTTTGGAGAGCTTTTACACAGTGTTATAGGAGCGACAAGATTGGTACAGGATGTTACAAGATTGCTTATTTTACTACAGGAATTAATCTGAGAGCATTATGAGGACTTAAAAGCTGATATGAAGGTGAGGAAAGGTAGTGGAAGGTGGAATAATAATGTATGTGGTCGTTTCCAAGCTCAGTACTCCTCAGGAGCCCATCTTGCATAAGGAGAAATGTGCACGATGGCCTTTAACAAATTTGAAAAAACTTATCGGTGAACGATGCAGTTGAAGAAGTTGTTGAGGAAGGAGGGAGGGTGTTAATAGTAATATGAAAATAGGAAATTATGACAATGCTATGCCCTAAAACCCAACATTATGACCTGCACACCGCAAGTATTACCCAATCTTGGAAAACATCTAAAGCATGCTAACAATGTCAATTGCAGAAATTTAAACTAGAAAGGAACATTAGCGGAAATTTCATCCAAAAAGTGCCCAGGAAATTTTCATCTAATTTCCATGTCATAATAACCTATCACACGATCTTATATTTGTGTCAAATGGTCATATTTTTCATCCTAGGTGCAAAGAAGGACAGGTGCATTCTTAGCGGACAAAAGGGAAAGCCAAAAAGTGGAGCTGAAAATTGGAGGTCAAAATGAAAGGGATAACTCAAATTTTGAAGCTGAAATCCAAAAGCAAGTGCCAAAATTCGAAATCTGAAATCCAAGAGGAAGTGCCAAAGTTCAGAGGCCGAGATCTAAAAGGGAGCCGAAAAAGGAGCCGAAATATTGGGAGTCGATTTTCGAAACAATAGATATTAGAGATAGACTAAGAATATTAGGGGATGATATTAGAAGGATTGACAGAAAGGCATATTGGGACTTCTGCATTTCAAAGGTCAGAACTATGGGACCTTAGTGATTTATTCAAAGACCGACTAGATATTGGAACCTCAGAGCGATCTAATTTCAGAAGCCTAGAGCTTTCAGAGCCTCAGAGTTTTGTTCTCCTTAACAATTAAAATTCTTTAGAAGCCCCGAGGTAGTGAGGAAAATAGAATTACAAAGGAAATCACATGAAAAACCAAGAATCGAGGGACCCCTTCCTCTCTCCTTCAAGAAGACACATGGTGGCAGGTGATTAGGTCCGAGAAGTAGACATGGCATATGATGTCAGCATGAAATTATCTTACAATGGACACGTGACAGTTGTTTTCAACATGAGGGTATAATGTGGAAAATATGGGTGACATGTGTCACCACTTAGGAGGTACCACGTGGATATGATGACCTCAACGTGACATCATCTCAGAGGTCAAAATTTCAGAGGAAAGAGATTTTGTAACCCCTATTTATTTTTTTTTATAAAAAGTTATGATCTGATCATGGGGCTCCAATGTATAATTGGCACCTAGTCATGGGAACCCAAGAGAACCAAGGGTGTAGAGTTTGGCTGAGCACCAAGTGCTATGAACCATAGCGGGGATGTGAATAGTGGAACTCCTGTGCAATTTATTTTTGAAAAGGATCCGATGAAAGGGGTTCCCATGTTGAATGACATTTGGTCATGAGGACCCAAAGGACCAAGGGCACAAAGCTGGGATGAGCACCTAAGTGATATAGAGAATATTGGAGGGAGGTGGAATCAAAACCCTGTTTTAATTGGAAATTGGAGAACTTATGATGAGAGGAGCTCCAATAGGGAGAGGCACTTTGTTGCAAGCATTCAAAAGAAATAAGGGTAGAGCACAATTACAAAGGGAGATAGGCCCTTGACAGGAGCCCAAAGGATTTATAACTGAAGCGTTGAGCCTACGGTGACAATAAACAACCCTATATGGGAGAAATGGTAACGAGGCCAAACATAGAAGGGGGTGAAGTCATCATAACTCTGTGAATTCATAAGACTTTTCTAAAGAATTTTGTGACGAAGGAAGGCTCTGATACTGTATTCCCTAAGCGCTAAACAGGTGGTCACAGGTGGTGTTTCTATGGTATATGCACAATAAGGAGATAAGCACATAAGGGCTTGAGGAATCAAAACTTTATATTTTTGTAATATCAAGTTAAAGGAAGTTACGATGAGTAAGTGCTCTGAAGTTGCACTATGATAATATTATAGGATGTATTAGGCCCTGATAGTGTAGCACATAGGTAATAAAATATGGATGGATCGGCAGCTAAATCGTAGAGCACCTCCCAATGCCACCACATCAAATCATGGCTAGTTCCAAAGTGAGGAAATTCAAGCAGTTAAAGGGAGAAAGTAACAAGCATATTGGCAGGTAACCATGGAGGAATATTAGGGCAAAGGCGTGGCCAGATCAGAGGAAATCAAAGGAATTGGCATGGGAGATATTTTGATGTGTCAATCGTGACACCTCTTGTTCTCATTTTTTGGTTAATATTATATTTTCAAGAAAAGAGTCCAATCTATTATGTAATCATTAGTACAACTAGGCTATCCACATGGTTAAACAACTGGGAAGTTAAGAGATATAGCACTTTAAAGATATTTTGTAACTATTTTGTGGACTCTCTCCCTATAAAGAGGGAGGAAAAAATCATTAGAAAGGTTCAAGTTTTTCTGGTTCCAGAGGTTTTGTATTTTCTGGTTCCAGTGGTTCTATTTTCTTGTCTTTGAGGCTATAAATATTTTTTTTTGTTGCATATTTTGCGAGTTTGGGCCATATGACATGTATTTTCATTCTCAAACATCAATGAAGAATCTCTAGTGATTCGAATCAATTGGGATATGTAGTATGTGTTCCTATTTTGTATTTCACTTCATGTGTGTTTTTCTTCTTCAGAAATTATGTAATTGTAGCTACTTGATTCACTCTTAAATCCCATATTTACTTATGTTATATTGTAGTAGACGGTACCTGTGAAATTACATATTTACCTATGTTATGTGATAGTAGGTAGTACCTGTGGAATCACAGATTTACTAATGTTATGTGATTGTAGATGTTACCTGTGAGACATGGAGATTAAAGCCTTATAATGCGCTCCATAATTTCTGCACTTCATTCCTTTTATCCTTTCATAATTATACTGAGATTTGTTGCATAGGATTATGTCTTTATTGAGCCCTCTACACTGAGTTCCTTCCTTTTTTTTCTCCTTCCCATCTTACTGCAACAAAAAAAAATTAAGCTGCATTTTCTGTGTGTCAGCCACTGGACCTTAAACATTTTTTCTTGGGAATGATACTTTGCTCGTGTGTATACTGAATCTGACTTTGAAAAAGGAAATTGAACCAACTTTAAAATCATTTTACATTCATATCTTGAGACGCATCGAATTATATTCAAGAGAGAGTAAGATGTCCTAGGCAATGACCTCTCCTCAACCGGGAGTTTATCTCTAGGAGCTACAACACATAAAAAAAATGTGTTGAACATGTTTTTTTAATCTATCTTCAATTTTTATCAATGTGGGTATTCTCAAAAGCCTACATAATGGATACTCGTTGAATGCGGGGTTCAATTCGGTGTCCAACGAGTGTCTACACTTGAAATTTGAGTAAACCCATAAGGAGGTAAGCCAAAAGTACGATTAAAAAGGATAGTTTTCTTCTTTCCCCTCCAAAATTAAAAACTCTTGTTTTATTATTTTAACTATTATTTTCTTAATTTTCTTTAGGAAACCACTTTTAGGCTGAAATTTCTTGTAATGTGGATGAGTTGAATTTTATTCATGATCTTCTTACTGCATGAAAAATGAAACCTATCTTTTTGTGCTTTCCAATACAAGGCTTACAACCACACTATATAAGAGAGATGATTGGTAAATTTGCAAAGGAAACTATTCATATAAACACAACTTGCAAGATGGAAATATTGCTAACCTAAATACAAAAAAGAAAGATGTGTGATAAAATGTACAAAGGAGAGAGACTAGAGTGCTTAGGTTGGGCCTTGACCTAAGGGAATTGGGCCCTATAGAACACACTTAAATTCAAGACAATACAAGAATTCTCATTGATCTAAAACGTGCTCAAGTACATGGAAATGAAAATGACAAGTACAAGCCTCCCAGCTCTAACAATCACTACTCTTCTCTAAAAATTTGAATCCTATTGAGCCCTTGGGCTTCTTTAGTTCTACAAAAATGTTTGAGGGTAAACCTCCTTAGAAGGAGGGTTTCTTACCTCCAAATCCCTATAAAGGTGGATCTAGCTCCATGAGATCCTCACAATCCTTGAGTGCATTAGTTGTTCAATAGATCCTCGAACTGTATGTGAGTAAATATAGGGACCAAGTTAAGTTGTAGGTGAGTAAATTTAATGGAAATGCCTCCTGCATCTCCTCCAACTTTCTGCAACAGGTACATAATAAATGTACCCTTTTCCTGCACATTAATCATGTTAGACCACAAGATATGATAAATATCGTTTAATCTTCCTAATACACACATTATAATAAAAATGTTGTTATCCAATGCAAGGAGAGACGTAAATGTATGTTGAAGGATGACCATATGGACCTTTTTACATACATGTTATTGAGGCCCATCATCAACCCCCTACTAAAGGTGTTTCTCACCCTCTGAGAAACTCAACCACTTAATTCCATTTCATGCATAGCCCTGGTGGTAGCCCTAACATCCCAAGATATATTTGATGGAGTCCCCCCTTAAGGGTGGAACCCTACATTTTTCTTTATCTCTTCCCATTCTTGTTGCTCTTCTACCTTTTTGTTTCTTTCTTGTAGACCTAGTAGCAAAGGAGGGCTGAACTTAATCCCAATCTAGTTGACCTTCAGACTTTGAACTATTCTCTTATATAAGGGTGTCTTCTCCAAGGCATTCCTCAATCTCTCTTGAAAGTGATAGTCTCTAATTTTTAAGCTATGTGGTAAGGAGTTCCATCTCCTCTGAAAAGCTTGCAAACTCTTGGTTCCTAGCAGCCTAAAAATGTCTTCAAAGTGCATGATGGGTTATTCCTATATTTCTATGTATAGTGATGCCCATATGGGTTATTTAGAGATGATCATATGGTTGTTGATGACAAGGTTAGGGACTCTCAATTCTGTTCTAATCCATAGGGGTTGATGAGTTTCCTTGGATATAACCATTTTTGCCTCTTCAACCCTTGCTTTCTTAGGAGTCAACTAAGAGTAAAAGAATACAAAAAATACTTATATTAACTTTATTGGTCAATCTTCCAACTATAATACCATTCATTATTTGTATTCTAAACACAAATATTCCTTATTATATTAAATTCTTCCCAATGTACTTCTCCCCCCCTTCCACCCCCTCCCCCCCCCCTCCTCTCTCTCTCTCTCTCACACACACACACACACACACACACACACACACAAATAACTCCTTTTAACAAAAACCATATCTCATATCTTTCCTTTTATTTTATCTTTTAATTTGATTGGTTATTTACAAATGGTGGTAAATAATCCAGTATTAAAAGTTCAAAATTAAATGTTCAGTCCTTTGTTGATATTATGCTGAGTTAAATGAGGATTGTCTCTATTGAAGCACTTGATATGGTGTGACTTATAAGATATTTAAAATGAGTAGAGAAAAATGAGGACAATTGGTCTAAGATTGTCTGAAATGACATTTTGTGCAAAAGAAAGAAGACTTGGATGTGGAAAAATATCAAATGGTTCAACAAATCGGTATTTACCTGAACATGTGTCCCACTAAAGGTAAAGAGATAAATATTTTTATTATTGACAAATGCCACAAGCATATTTTGGAGAAAAGGATAAGGAGAAAGAAAAAGTATTGTATTGAAGAGTTCAATCCCACCTGCAATCATCATAAAAAAACTTACATAGGGGCCACTATATCATGGAGAGTCAAAATTCTCATTGCTCAGTTAAGAACTAACTCTTGCCTACTCTATTGTGAAAGACATTGAAAAAGACCAAAAAGTTCTCATTGGATAGTTGAGAACTAACTCTCGCCTACTCTATTGTGAAAGACATTGAAAAAGACCAAAAGAAATTTAGGAAAAAAAGAGTGTGTACGTAGAAATGAAATTAGAAGCACTCATCATTAAGTTGAATTGGAGAAGGGATAAAATGTATGATTCTATTTGACACCCCACTTGGCCCATAAACTATTTTTGATCTGGCGAATATTAAAATTAATTTTTCCTCTCTTTCTATAATATTATTTTAATATAAATATATATAATACAAAATTATAGTCGTGAATCGTAACCTAGCTTATTCAAAACAAAGTAATTTTTCCATTCACTTAATCATCTAAATCAATTATGTGGTTGGAGTTTATCCTTATATAAACCCTAAGAGAGCTTGACACAAAGTCAACTTGAAACTCAGGGTGACTGCAACCACTGTTAATTTTCCCAAAAGGATACCCAAATGTAAAGCCCCCACATGTATAATTGCCACGACATTCCTCGTAACGACTGCCGAGACATTATGTTGAGGAGCAGATGAGGAGGAGCAAAAGCACAGGTGCAAGATGAAGAAAAAGATAAACAGAGCGACTTGTTGAATTAGGAAAAAGGAGGTACTAATTCTCATGCTCTGCTCTGTTCTTCTGTTGGAGATTATAAACACAGCAATAGGGACAGGTGGTTGTTGAGGGAAAACAACATGCAATTGCGGGGAATATTTCAAAGTCAACAAGCCAATTGGGCTTTGCTAGTTCATTATTACCTAAAATGGCAAGCCTACAATTTCGTGTCATTTGATATGGTAGAGCTGGGGTTCTGCAAACTGGGAGGCCTTGTTGAGGGAAAACGACATTCAATTTCAATATTTCAAAGTCAACAAGCCAATTGGGTTTTGGTAGTTCATTATTATCTAAAATGGCAAAGTCTACCATTTCGTGTCATTTGATATGAATTATAAAATGGCAAGTCTGCAATTTCGTGTCATTTGATATGAATTATTGCCGTTGTTTCCACTGTCCATTAAGTAGGGTTTTTCAGGGTTGGTCAAACTTGGACGTGTGGGACAGGGTCCACATGTTGCATGGTTACCCCTTTCCATAAAACTTAAATTAATGATGCGATAAAAACTTAAATGCACATAAATTATTTAATCTAGATTATAAAATTTTCATATTATTTATTCTACTTACCAACTAACATATTATTTATATTCTAGAGGCCAACTAAAATATATATAGTTCAATGGTTTTAGATGATTTAATTAAGCCAAGTTGTACCGAGATAGATGGGGAAGACACAGGAAGGTAGGAGAGAGGAATGATGAGAGATGACTTGCGAGAAAGTAGGAGAGAGGGAGGGATAGAGAGATGGAGTTTGAGGTGGAGAGAGGGAGGGAAGAAGAAAGTCATAGAGAGTGAGAAGGGGATAGAGAGAGGGAGTGACAAGGGAGAGATGCAGAGAGAGAGTGTATGTTTATGGGTGAGATAAAGAGACAAAGAAGGAGAGATAGAGAGAAGGGGGGGAGAAGGAGAGAGAATGAGAGAGGGAAGTATATAGTAACATAGTTGGAGAGAGAGAGAGTGAGAGAGAGAGAGTCATAGGGGAAGAGATACGATTGGAGGGGGAGAGGGAGAGAGAGTGGGAGGTAGGAGAGAAATGGAAAGAGAGGAGGAGAGTGATGGGGGAAGAGAGAGAGAGGTAGGAAAGGAAGTATGAGAGAGGAGGAGAGAGGGAAGGATAGGGGGATGGAGTTGGAGGGGGAGAGAGGGAGGCAAGAATAAATACTAGAGATTGAGAAGTGGAGAGAGAGAGGGAGTGACAAGAGAGAGATGGAGAGAGAGTGTGTATCTTTGGGGTGAGATAGAGAGATAGAGAGAATGGGGGAGAGAAGGAGAGAGGAGAGAGGGTGGGATATAGTAACAAAGTTGGAGAGAGAGAGAGAGAGAGAGAGAGAGAGAGAGAGAGTTGGATATGACGAAAACTGTCTTTCTTTTCCTCTATTGTTGAATTTCTTTGGTTTCATGTTGGGATGAAGCTTCCAACAAGTAGCTTCATAATGTCCCTCTTAGGAACAATGTTTACATATTGTTTTCTCTCCTTCTTTCTTAATGGATGCATTTTTCTTTCCTTTGAAACACTTTTCTTTCTCTGTGCCCTTAAGTGGATTTTTATTACCCTATTATGGAGTGTTTTTCCCTCTTGCCTCAAGATGACCGGCTTACACACACACAACATCTAGTTTATTTGGATTAAACATCAAAATAATATGCCTAAGGTAACTGTGTAAACCCCCTATGTACTTTAACAATGTGTCTTGTGATTGCAAATCTACACCTAACGCTAGAGACCTTTTTTCTGAATTCTTGGGGTGTAATCTTGCACATTTTGACCTTTAAGTTATCTAAAGTTCTACCAATTGACGATGGCCTTTTGCATATAAGCTAGAGGGTATAATTTTATTTTAATTGCAGAAATGAAATGAGACCAAGAAATTGAGATCTTACCACGTTTTTTTTATCTCCTCTTGTGTCTTTGATTGACACCATACTAGTGTTGCACCCTCCATTCTCAAGAAATTTAACTGAATTTATGTCATCCTCTTGAAGGTTTTGAATTCTGCAACAGACCTCCAACTGACGAATCCAATTATCAAGCTTCTTTACATTCACTTCACCATTATACATGGGCAGCTCAAATTTAACATCGAGTTTTAGTACGGGTCATTTACTAGTTCCTTTTGAGGTATGTTGATGGGTAGGGTTATGTTAGTGGAAGAGGGTAAAGATACCTGTGAAGAATAACATGAAGAAGATAATGAAAAGGGTGGAGGTTTACCTCCATTTCCATTACCTCCTCTTGAAGAACCTTCTCCTTTGGGGGGTTTGGAGCTTTCACCCTATAGCTTGGTATTCCTCTCTTCATAGAGGACCTTCACCATCTCTGTCATATCAAAGAAAGCCTTCCTGAAGACCTTCTCATCTTCTGTCATGTTTGTAGGTTCTCCTTCATGAGATATACTCACTAGAGCTTCAACTACAAATTGAGGAAGAACTGGTGTTGGAGATTGTGGCAACATTTCCCTCCTTCTCCTTGACCCAAATTCAGGGCTTTCAACCAACTTCCCTTCTCCTCTTTTGAGTTTTAACCTTGTAAGCATGACATAAACTTTCAAACAGTTAAATCCTTCTTTCACAAAGAAAACCTAGTGCTTTGATACCAAAATGATCTGATTAAGAATATTAGTTTTGTTGTATTAAGATCCTCCTCAGATTATAACAAAATTCTATTCATGTGCTTAAGGATTCAGGGGTTTATTGTAAGTGAAAATGAGTTTTTATGTTAATTTTATGAGAAATTTTAACATAAATAAGAGATGAAACAACAAAATATAAATGTACATAACATCACCAATAACACATCACAACATGAACATGATGGAGTTCACCCCACCCAGGCTACGTCTCCTTGGTCCAACATCCAATGGCTTGAGCCTCTATATTATGCTCAAATATGGTCAAATATGTGTTTACAATGCTCAAATTCTTCTGTAACCTACTCCAATGAGTATAGAATGTCCAAAAATGGCCACTTAGCCTCTTTTTTAACCCAATTTGGCCAAAAATTGGAGAAGTTATGACCTCTCTTAGTTTCTCCACTATTCGCTCTACAATTTGCCCAAAATCTAGCACCGACCCTCATTTTCACCCCGATTTTCACTAACGAGCCACCAAATCCATCGAAATATGGGTGGATTTGTCAAACATTTAATTTGGCCATTGAGGCCTAAAATGCATAAATTTAGGGTCATATGGGGGGGGGGGACATGTGCCCAGGGGGTAACCCCGGCACTGGCCCCTTTTCCTCCGACGGTCACGTAAAATGGTGGCAGTTAAGAAGTCGCATTCACATGGGGCGGTTAAGTCCGCGTCCACCTCGAAACAATGTGGCATCAAAGTTTAAATCAAGTGCGCCATCATATGTTGTTAAGAACCATGTGCATGGTATTTTGGTAAAGCCGGTGTGTCAATGTTGGAAGGTCACGGGTTCAACCCCTGCTGCTTCCGATCAGACTATAACAACAATTTTGGAGGCCTCCTAGGCTGCCATGTGGTGGCCTCCGGCTGGGCCACATGTCAGCCTGTGGTTGGTCATCATTTCAACTAATGAAAAACCACAAAAAATGACCAGTCAAGATGTGCCACTTGGCATGATTTCATTAGCCAAGAAGCACTTTGACCAAGTCAATGTCCACATCACCTCCCTAGTCAATGCCACATCAATAGTACAGAATGCTAACTGGGCTGTCCTTTTTTTTGAAAATTTGCCTATTTGGGAAAGTGAACATAACTCATTTCTAGAGTCAGACACAACTTGTTTCATGTGAAACATCAGATTGAATATGATGATAATTATGTGGTCTTCCAGGTTCCACTCCAATTCGACCACTTTGAAATTTGAGCTATTTTTTGCGCTCCTGATCAAGCTCTCATTATGTTTTTATTTGTAAAGGAACGAACAATGTATATATGACCTAATATATGATAATGCAACAAATGATACTGAGGGAACAATGCTTCATAGAGATTCTTAGATAAGTATGAGACCCCTATGCTTCAATCTATTGCTTACACATGTAGATTACATATTCGTGATATGTTTGACAAAACACCTGTCATGGCTAGTAGGTGTATGGTTAAGGGCTTGTTCTATTATTTACATTTGAATCATTATTTCCTTGTTATCTCTCTGTTCTGAAGGTGTCGTTCAATTCTGGGCAATGCCTTGGGCTCTAGGCTTGAAAAAGTGGCTCAAATCCTAAGGACATTGGCACAACACTGGGAAAAATAGTCCCTAGACGCTGACTTGCCTTGGCATGAGAGCATTCATAGCCTCCTAGACATTGTCAGGTCCGTATCATGGGAGCATCCAGGGTTCAAGTAGTCTAAAACTTTAGTGGGACTTGGGGGCTAGCTATCTGAGTAGTTGGGATGGGACTTGGGGGCTAGCTATCTGAGTAGTTGGGATGGTTCCTGGGAGTCATGTAGCTAATGTGAAAGGTCTGTATGTTGTGTTTCTATCGATTCCACTTCCTTAAGGTCATATAGGAGGTTGAATCTAATCATAGTAGACTCTCGTCACATGTTTACCTTGGTTGGTTGGTTACTTGGGTAGATGTGGGAGGAGGGTGTTACATATGCATATTTAGCTCACAAGTTTGGAAGTGATACAAGAGTAGTGGTAGAGAAAAATCAATTACTTAGAGAATTATGTTTGAAGAAATCAACTATCTCCGAGGATTTTTGGAACTTAAAGGTATTATCTGAAATTTGTTAATCATTATGCACACATTATCGACCAATTCCCATCTCTCTTGAAGAAAAGCTCATTTATATGGAATGGTGAGGTTACTTTGGCATCCTCACTCTTAAAGGATGTCATGTCTTCTGCACTAGTATTGCAAATGCATGATTTTTGGAAAACATCCATAGTAGAATGTGATGCATTAGGAAAAGGAATTGGAGTATTGTTGATGTAAGAAGGGAGACAAATGGAATTTGAAAGGAAATAATTCAAGTGAAAATATTTCATGAATGAACACATGAAAAAAATGGAAGCAATTCTACATGCAATAAAAAATAGTAATAGTGTATTATTTGGAGAAACCTTAAGGTCAAGATCGACCATGAAATCCTAAATATTTTATGGAGAAAATATTGTCATTAAAATCGAAACAAAAATGGGTAGAAAAAATAAAAAGGGCTTGATTTTGAAAGAATCTGCATGAAGGGGAAGAACAATGTGCTAGTAGATGCTCTTTCTAGAATATAAGAAACCTCAAGCTTATATTATATTACATATTCTATTCAGTATGGTTGGAAGAAGCCCACCATGAATGGAAAAATCACAACAATTTAAACAAAAAGTCTAATGTATAAAGGAAGAAATGAATTCTATAAAACATTGGGACTGGAAAGAAGATATACTTTAGTACAAGAATATGATATTTTTTATGCCTTCAATCATAATTGAAGAAATAAATATTAAGAGAATCCGACAAATATCTAATGAAAAGACATGTAAAGTTCATTAAACTATTTTAAATTATATCTATAT
>APFE031279797.1:2207-21236 GCA_000404065.3 Pinus taeda | reverse complement strand
CATGCATTGGATCCTACAGTTCAGACATTTCACATTAGGGACAAGATGGTCCATATTACCATTGATGATATTTACTTTCTTATTGGACTGTCGAGGCGAGGTTTCCCCATCTCACTTTTTGGATTTGCCCATGGAGGTGAATAAGTGAGATATTATATTAGACAATTTTGTCGGCTAGGTACACAACCTAGCAAGGATGGGAAATAAAACATCAAGGATGTAGGTGCTTTTCCTTTGAGAATGATCCTCTTCACAATCACAAAATTGGCTAGCAGTGTGACACTACATCTAGCAAATAGATCTTATATGCAGTAAGCATTGTTATGTAGAGAGCCAAAAGTTTTCAACTCGTGCAAGGTTGTGCTTTCCCCACTAAAAGAACAAATGACAAGGTAAAAAGTGGTAAGACAAAGAATTTCTGCTATGGTTCCATCTTAATTGCTTTTACCTTAGAGAGAATCCCTTTTCTACAACCACATGTATCACTAGGTGTAGCTAGTCCTAGAGATCCACGTATGTAGAGGTGGGTCGAATTGATGGCTCGACATGCTGGTCAGTCAACAATCATTTTCTCCACTGCATTCTTCAGTTGGCTCCAAAGACAACACCTTGTCATTGAGGAGTATCGATACTCAAGGATGGATTTCCATGGAGATCCAGATTTGATTCTACTAGTTGGAGCACAATGGGGTGCTAAGGGTAAATTGTTTGACCAAAGTGTTTTTTTATTTTTCAAGTTTCTACATTTTTTTGTGTTTTTAATGTTTCCAAGAATAAACTAAAATTACTCTTTTTCATGCAGATGTGGGTACTGCTCGACCTATGGGACACCAATAGGTTGTAGGTGGGCCAGCACGAAGAAACATTGGGAGACTAGTTCTCCAGGACTTGGGTTTGGCCGATACCTTAGCAGAGTTGTAGGATCACATAGAGGGATTTAGCCCTTGGTATTCGAGATGTCAGGATCGAGGAGTTACCTATGAGGCTGCAACGCCACAGTATTGGTGTTCCTAGCCACTCGGCGAGACTTTTGCGCATGATAGCACAGGTTGTGACTTGTTATCATGAGCACCACTGGATCTACTTAGGATATTTTGTATGCATTTTTAGTTTTTTGGGTCAGATGACCAAATGTGTCTTGGACACAAATTTTGTAAAAACTTTTAAAACACCTATCTATTTTACTTTCAGAGTTTTCTATGGTTATATGCAATCCTATTCAACTGATGATGTGAATTGAAAATATTACTTTTACATGTGTCACAAATGTATATTTAACACATAATTCGCCAGAGAATCAGTTAATGTGTTAAGCTTTATGGAAATATGTTGATATTAGATGTGTTCAAAATGTCTTTCCAAAATACGAACTCTAAGGAAAAGCTGAAAAATTGTTGGATTTCGGATAGTATAAATGTTTTTTAGTTGTAGCACAATGAGTTGTGATTCTAGCCTAACGATGATTCGACGAATGCCAAGTGAAATGGCATCAAACAGTAGCTTAATCAACGCATTATACGCAGTGATGTTGTTCGTCAATCAACCGATACAAATCCATTAGAAACTAAATAACTCACCACTTGGAGCGAAAATAGCCCATGCTGCAGAGGAAAAATTATGCGTACTACGACTAGCACCAATGACATAACCAAAAAAAGGTTTCGAAGACCCCTACATTTGCAACAAATGCAAAGCAAATTACTAACCAGCTAAAAACCTCTAAAATATACACACACATGCGCAATGAAAGCATATACATAGTGAGTTTTACTATACTTAATCAAGCATAGTAACGTTTGAGGTACAACCTGTTTCGAGGCTGCGACAATGGAATCCCATCATAATCTACTAACTCATCGGCACCTTTTGCCAAAACACGCTTGACAATATAAGGACTCATCCACATTGGTTCAAATTTCCTTGCTCCATGTTTGTCATCTTCCCGATCATAAAGCAAGTCCAAATATCATTCTAAGAAGATACGAGGCTTGAAATTTCTATCATATTGTGCCTTAATACGTTTCTTATGTGCTTTGTTAGCCAAGGTGGCATCAAGATGGGTTTCATCTAGATGGATCAATTCCAAGAAATGTGCTTCTTGTTTAGAAGTGTCGGGTAATAGGTCAATCGTGAGTTTGAGTGATGAAATTTCGCATTGTATTGGTAAGATTTCTTCCAAACCATACACCAACTAAAAGGTTGGTGAATCCAACTGCACTTCTCACTGACATTTAATACCCACAAGAAAGAGTACAGGATTAAGTGCAGTTTCACTTATGAGCCCCTATCATTCTCTGTAACATCCGCTTGAGGGCTTGTTGATGGCCTCAACTTCTCCATTCGCTTACGAGTAATAAGGGGTAGAACTATCATGTGACAGTCCTAACTTAGCAGTCAACTCAGCCATCATGTGATTGCGAAAATATGACCCATGATCTGTAACTATGGCTTGTGGTACACCAAACTCGGCAACCACATAGTTAAAAAAGAAAAGAGCAGTCATTTCGCCATTGTTGTTCAATGTTGGCATCACCTCGGCCCATTTGGTAAAATAGTTGATGGCGACTATAATATACCCATGCCCCTGATCGAGGTGGGTTACACGTCATAAAGTTAATCCCCTATTTGGTGAATGCACCAACAATAATGACTGGATGTAATGGTGTGGGTAGTAATCTGGTTTTTTGGTCATATATCTGGCATGCGTGACATATTCTGATAGTAATAATACAATATTTGAATATAGTTGCCCAGAAGTAACTAGCACGAAGAATTTTCTGTGCAGTTGCATATCTAGATAAGTGTACACCACAGGTACCTGAATTGCAATCATTCAATGCTTTCTCGGCTTCCTCATGCATGAGGCACCTCCATAAAATTGTATCGATACCATGACGATAAAGAGTGTCACCTATGGTCAGATAATCTTTGGCTTGGTATTGAATATGTCGCTGTTGCGAGCGAGAGGTGTTAGGCTAGAAAGTTTGGGTCTGGATTAGTATATCTCCATACCATGTGTCATATGACAATATCAGAAATAGAGACTCATCCAAAATCGATGGTTCATATGTTGAATCAATGGAGGTCGAGGGAACGTCGCAAAGAAACTCTGTGAAAACTAGAGATTTATTTGGTTTGGAATTGATGAACTTCAAATCAAATTCCTACAAAATAACTATCCATTTTGAGTATTTTCCCCCGAGCAATTGACGTGAAAAAATATATGTCATAGGGTTGCAATCTAAAATGACAGTTGTTTTCTGTAGCATGATGTAATGGCGAAATATTTGAACAAATTGCACAACTGCCAAAGCTATTTTTTCGATGTAAGAGTACTTAATTTTTGTATCGTTGAGACTACAGATCAAGTAATAAATTAGATGTTCAATCCCATTTTCTTCCTAGACTAAAAAATACCAATGGTTGTATCTGCAATAGTGAGATACATGTAATAGTCGTTTTGATAATTTGCAGAATACATTAATGAAGCTCTAATCAAGGTATCTTTAAGAGAATCAAAGGAAGCTTGCACAACGAGATCCCAAGTATGGGAAGTAGTGATAGGATTGATACAAGGGAGACGAGAGGAAAGCGATACTACAGATAGGTCTCCTTATCTTCTCATCTTATCTATTTCTTATAGGAAAAGTCTAAAACACTTTAAACTGTTGTTCTAGATACAACTACTTATCTAGGGAATTATTATTTATCCGTAGATACCAAATTCTCCAAAAAAATTAAGTGCTAGAAACATCTAACAATCAAATGCATAAGAATAAATGAAGAAATCAATGCCACTAACCACAACACATGAATATGAGAAAGAGAGTTGCAAAAATATATTAATTCTGCCAAAAAATCAAGTACACTAGTTATAAAATGTCAGAGCTTCAAGTATCCAACCCTTCATTACATTACATTTCATCGAATTCCTCCTAATTAGGTTGAATTATATCTTCAAAAAGTCAACTAAACAGGTACATGCACCTATCTTATCTCTGCTAAGACCTAGGAGGAGTTAGAAAATACTTTCCTCCTTTTAGCTAATTGATCCTATCTCTAAAATAGTATCCAATGTTCAATTTAACCATAGGATATTTACATTTAAAATACCATCAAAACATCTAATTTACCATTTACATTAACCTTGTTTCACTTTTAACTCTTTACATGTAGTAAAAACATTGCTCACACAGAAACGCGACAAATTTTTGAAAAACACAACGACTCCTATCAGAAGCGTAGCGAATAGTTGGCTTGATCTTTTGATGAATTGGAAGAGGTTTTAAGCTTTGTTGAAGACCCGTGAAGAAATTTTGGGATGTCCTCTACACTTTGGATCTTTTGAACCGTCCAAAATCATCATTTAAGCCTCCTCAAACTTGACTTCAAAATAGGTTGTCCAGAAATGCAACAAATTCTCTAGAAGTGCACCGAAAAAATATCGGTCAAAGATGAACTGATATATTTTTAACCATAACACGTTTTACAAAAATCGGAGAGGTTAGCATCGATAAGGGATTTTTGGACAAAACCCTCTCTCAGTGTTCTGAAATTTGTTTCCATTTGATCATAATTTGTGCTACAAAATAATGATGAAAACAGACAAGAAAAATTAGAGAATTTGATTTTCTAAAATAGGCCTCGAAGAAAGTTGAATATCTCCCTATATGACATCTATGTAGAAATGGAAGGAGGATATTTTGATTGGGTCTATCCTTAACAAAAAATCCTTTGGTTTTCAAAAATTCATCTTCATTTGGCAAGAAACCACTTTTCAAAATGATGACCAAAAGTATAGTCAAAACTGCGTCGAATTTCGATGGAGGGAATGAGAGGGAAGCGGAGTACTAAAAATTCTAAGAAAATTATGGGGGGTAGGGATAGGTGTTGGGAAGATAATGGAGGTGGAATTTCTTGAAATGAGTGAGAAAGGATGGGTGAAAAGGGAAAAACATAGACTTATGGGGGGTAGGGATAGATGTTGGGAAGACAATGGAAGTGGAATTTCATGAAATGAGTGAGAAAGGATGAGTGAAAAGGGAAAAACACAGACTTAGGTTAGAAGAGCGACAACAAGGTGGGGTTTTGAGGAAAAATGGAAAAATGAGGGAATTTTTATGAAGGGAATGGTGGAGACTATTTGATGAGGTTAATTAAGGATATATAGACTTCTAAATAAGGATATTTCCTCTCGAAAGAAGCAAGAGACTATTGAAATGGAAAACGCAACACAACACTATGAATGAATTTTTAATCAATTTTTTGAGGAAAGAGACTACATAGAAGGTTTGTGAAGCTTGACTTACTTGTTTGAAGAGGTTTAAAATTTTTGAGATGAAAACTAAACCTTTTATTTCTACCTCTGGTCTCCAAATGAAAATCACAAAAACCTCCTCCAAAAATGCAACAAGCAATGAAGAAGGGCAGTGATGAAGAAATTTGAACCTCTGATAGCTATGGCATATCTTTAGAGAGGTAAAAAGGAATTCTTGAGCTCTTAGAAGGATATGATGAAGTTATGAAAAGCTTCGATGCTCCTTTATAACTTGAGAAATCATTTTTTGGCTTGATAGTGGAGTGACATCATGTGTACTTTTCACAAAATGACTTGATGATGTGATTTGTACTGCAACAATGTTTCTTCAATAGGAAGGCTAAATATCCATCTGAAGCAGTTGTACATTGATTCTCTTAAAACACTTTATTCCCTAATTAATAACTCCCATGATGATGACCATAATGGATGACATGAATCCCTATTTTAGAATGATGAGAGATAATTATGGACATCTTATGCATATATTTGACCATGACTTAGAATGTTTAGCTCTCAAAGTATGCATCCTTATGATTTTATGGCCATTATGATAACCAACTAACTCATTTGATGATTTATGATAGGAAATGATGACATGATCATGATGGTTGTTTCTGATGTAGGATAAGTGGAGGGGGTAGCAATGACACCTAGACAATGACTTAGGACCATTTGAAAACCAAGAGACATGTCAAATTTAATTTGAAAATATTATAATTTGACCTAAGACTCTATCAACAATAGAAAGAGTAAATTTGATCACTCTAACTATAAGACTCTAACATTTGCTCCAATGGGGATGACAACTCCTTTAGGAGGTGTTAAGAACACCGTAGACTAGGTATCTTGTTCATTGGGTATTGGAGTCACAGTCGCTACAATCTTCAAATTGACTCAAATTAAACTAAAAATTGAATGGTACCATCAACTGCAAACTCTACTAAAAATTGATACTGAAAAAGATGCTCATAATGTTGAGCTTATTCATCACACCTTATCTACTCTAACTGATCCATAAGTGATGTGATCAAGTGAAGTCAAAGTTCCAATGTAACCAATCAAGTACGTGACTACTTAATTGATGCTTGTATTCATCTCCACCGGAGATAAAGAAATATTGAGTAAATGGAAACTCAAAATGATACCTATCCAAAACTTGTGTAGCTGAACAAAATAAAATCCACTTTTTTTAATGCTTCCAAAATAATGCCCAAAGGGTCTTGAAAATCATGAAACATTACCTCTTGTTGATTAACAAAAAGAAGGGAGATGCTTTCAAATATAATGGTTGATTTTTCTTCTTCATTTTTTTTATCCTTCTTAAATGTAAATGTAAAAATATGATCTTCAATATCATCCAGATCAGAGACAATATTTGTATGTTCTTGATCTTCAATTGAGGTAGCCAAATCATCATCAACACAAATATCTATAGGTGGCTTTTCATGTATATCAGAAAAAGAATTGTCTTGGCTTTGAAAAAATTCTACATGTTGAATATTTGAAGGATGTTGAACATATTCATCAAACTCAAGACAACAAACCTATTGTACATTGTTTTTTACCTCAACAGATAAATCATGACTCTCTAGAGATTTGACACAAGGAAACTCAAAATTCTGATTTGCACATATTTCCTCTTGAATTAAAAACTCAGAAGAGGAAAGGAATGAAGCGAAGGTATAAAAAACATCTTCTTATATATTTTGATCGCTTGAAAGTTAGCAATACTACTGTGGATTATCATCAACTTCAGAAAATGGAAGATCAATATCATATTTTGAAGAATTGTGCTCAAGTTCGTTGTCGTCTAGGGCAGAATCCATGATCTTCTCATGGTGTTGAAAAGGGTTTTCTTTCAAATAATCCAAGAGTTCATCATCCATAAACTCTTCATCGCCATAAGCATTATCCAACTCTTGAATAAAATTCTCAAAGTGATCACAACAATCCTCAATAAAAAGAAAAGAAGGATAGGTTTCTCTATACTTCTCAAAAAATACTAAGTGAAAATCATTGAGAGAATAAATAAAAGAAGGACGCAAGATTTCATACCAAAACTATGCTCTTTGTTCTAATGTGATCATGAATATATTCATTAAACAATCTTCATGAAAATTAATCTTCAGCTTACACACATGCATATGAAATATTATTAAATGAAGTGTAGCATCATCACCTTTTCCATCTCTGAATCTTGGTAAGTATGTTTGCCAATCTACCTGACATACGATTTGGAATGCCTGGAACATGATCTCGATGCATAGGAGCATACCTTCTAGATTGAGAGATCATTTCGATTTCTAGATCCTACTGCATGTGGAGTCTTTGGATCAAGTTGGAGTCATGAGGTTAATGTTTCATCCTTCATATACTTGACTATTGTCTGCCATCAACAATGAGATCTACAACATGAACAATCTTCTTGAGAGAATATTAACTTTCGTTTCGATCCTCGGCAACAATGCAAAAATGTTAGCACTCCTTAGTTTTCTAATGCTGAGAGAGGAAACCAAAGAGGTAACCACATACCAAGTTTAGACTTGGAAGCTAGCCCTACCAAACCAGAGAGGGCACTTTCTAAAATCAGCCTCATAGCCAATGGAAGTGACTCGAGAATACTAGGTTTTTAGGCTAGTTATCTGCTCAGTAAGATTTTTATTTCGGTTGTAGAAATTTTGAATAATATGACACTTATTCACAGAGATTATCCTGATTATGCACTAATTGTGGAATACATGCATAATACATAACCTCCTCTACGTTCATCATCAATTTAGCAGTATTCAGAAACATTCACATGCGCACATTGAAGCATCAATCACACATATCAATACAGTATGTACCCGCGGAAATCATAAATCTGAAAACCCCCAACTATCTGTATATTATATTCATTGATAACATGTAACAATACATAATACAATATTCCTCACAAGTACTTAGTACTATCTCCACCTGTTACACACAAACTAGCTCAGATCTGAATCAATCACTGGCTCAAATCTCCTCCGCTGCTTGCCTGCCTCCACTGTGCATTCCTACATGAGAATAATGATGAATGGTTGAACCAAACTCGTATTTCCCTTGTGTAACACTACGCAATCCTCATTGGCAACTCAATCCCACTGATTGTGCAAATCACATGCACAACTATAGTCACAACTAACAGCTGTCTTGCCCTTTCACTCACCTCTAACACTTGTCTCCACTAAAATGTCCATGCAGTGAGTTAATTGATGTATTCTTCAGTTGATTTATGAGTTAATAATTAGTGAATTAATTAATAACTAATTCACACCACTCATCACTTAGTCTATTGATTAGTTAGACGAAATACAACTAGTTCAACTATGTCAAACTGAACACAACTCCATCAACTCCTCAATCAACTCCACAGAACTCAATCACTAAAGTTCTAACTGAATTCCTTCATGCAATAACTCAAGTAACCCACACGAACCATGTATTTCCTTCTCGCAGCTGGATGTGCCACATTCTTAGCTCAAACTGAAGTGCTCCAAGAGAATAATATAATGTTTATAGTCCAAATATTATTAAGAGCTAATAATATTCGACTATTCTATTTTTAGCCTCGTAGTCTAAAAATAGACTCCGCCCATATGTCTAAAAATAGAGGTCCATCTATTTTTACCAACTTGACCAATCGTCCACAAATAGCATCCTGCAACTCATAGACCATGACCCATATGTCTAAAAATAGACATAGTCTAAGAATAGACTTTGCGCCAAAAATAGCCTATGGGCCCACTTAGTGAAGGCAACTTCTTTTCACTAAGATCCATCATCTTGTTGCATTTTCAACACTCCCTCTCAAAAAGATATGTATTATCTGCAACCCCTATCCTGTAACTCTGGAATGCTTTGCATGCAACACATCTATCCGGTCCACTTGCTCTAACAACACATGGAACAAATACACTCCCAACTGACCCCTCTGTTGGGCTAGGAACATACTCTGATGCTGAAGCTCTACCTGCTGCTAACAAGTGCTCCTTCTCTGACATCTACGCTACTGCAACATATCCATGCATCTCGCACCATTGCACACGTCTCTGTGCCACCTAGCACTGTGTAAAACACTTGTGCCTCTCGCATTGCTGCAGCCTGCTAGCTATGTGATGTCTTGGGATTCCCTTCATTGTTGCTCTCTCTGCTGCTCCATCCGCATCTGTCTCTACCCAATCAGTCAGTTCCTGCTACTCCACATCGGGGCTCCCGTAGCAAGGTCTCATCCAAGAGGTTGGCTACCTCAAGGATCCTACCCCTCCTCCTTGGGACGATCACTCTATATCGCCCCACCTTCTACCTAGAGGTATGGCTGCATGTGATCCCTCAGCCCACCTGGCTCGAATTTTCCCCCTATTGGAGGTTTTTGCACGTGTAGATGTCTCTACTCGATCCACACTCAGCTCCCCCTGTCGTGGCTGCTCCACAACCTCCTGAAGCTACTGCACCAATCATGGCTCCTCCACAATCGTGTGAGACTTCTTCTGGCTCTACATGTTGAGAGGTAATATATCCTCCCTCTCAACCACCAAGTCTCCATCAGTTGCCTTACTTCTCAAGGCCTTGCATGCATCTTGAACCTCAAGAGCATAAAGGTTCTTGACCTGAACCCCGATCTTCCGGGTTTCTCCAGTTGTCTTACTGCGCAAGAAAGACTTTTCCTCACTGAAAACAACATCATATCCCTTGTCTTCTAACATCGCCATAGAGATAAGATTCTTCTTCAATCTTGGAACATGCATCACTTCCTTCAATACGAAGGGTTTACCAGACTCCCTCTCAAAGGAAATGGTACCGATACCAGTCGCACTGTATCTACGATCATCACCCATCTCGATGTGCACTCCAAGATCTTTCTCATTGAGATCAGAAAACAAATGTTGATCTCTTGTCATGTGAAAAGATGCACCATTGTCCAAGAACCACACCGATCTCATCACACTTGATACCAAGCATGCGATCAGTGAAAAATATAGCTCAAACTGCGAGGCTAAGGCCTCTCCCACAATAGATCCAGCAGTTTGCTTATTTTTCTTCTTCCGTGGATAATTTGTGGCATAATGTCTGTGCTGGTGACAGTGAAAGCACTTCACCTTGGACATGTCCTACTTCTTGCCTTTCTTACCGGAATGAGAAGCTTTCTTTTTCTTCCCCTTCTTTGATTTGGCAGCCAAAGCGCAATTTTCTTCATCAGATGCCTTTGATGAAGATCTATCCCTGGTATTCCGCCTGATATCCTCTTGCACAAGATCCGACCAAAGTCTCTCCCATCCTGGAAATTTCTCCCGACCATTGACAGAGTCCTGATAGGAATGGCAACTCTTCGGAAGACCAAGGAGAGCCAAGAGCACCAAGTCCTCATCATCGACAGTCACCCCCACACTTACCAGCTCATCCCAGCATTGGGTGAACTTTGTGAGATACTGGGGCATACTGTCTCCATTCTCACACTTAATTTTTCTAAGTTTTATCCTTGAGTGCCATTCCACCAGCTCAAAACTCAACCGCTTCTGATCTAAAATTCGTGAGAACAAATTATTTCTTGTATAGAGATCGACTGTAAGGGCATTCATCGAATATCTCACCTTCCAAAAGAAGGATGAACCTAGAGGCTACCTGGACCGATTACAGACTCTGCCTGAAGAAATAAAATGTAAACACTTTCTAAATAATAGATCTGATGATCAATCCTTGCTTTGATATCGTGTAGAAATCTCTTCTACAAATCAACCATCTCTGATACCATGTAGAAATTTTGAATAATATGACACTTATTCACAGAGATGATCGTGATTATACACTAATTGCAGAATACATGCATAATGCATAACCTCCTCTATGTTGATCATCAATTTAGCAGTATTCAGAAACATTCACATGCGCACATTGAAGCATCAATCACACATATCAACACAGTATGTACCCGGGGAAAGCATAAAGCTAAAAACCCCGAACTATCTGTATATTATATTGATTGAGAACATGTAACAATACATAGTAAATACTCCTCACAAGTACTCAGTACTATCTCCACCTGTTACACACAAACTAGCTCAGATTTGAATCAATCATTGGCTCAAATCTCCTCCGCTGCTTGCCTGCCTCCACTACACAATCCTGCATGAGAATAATGATGAATGGTTGAACCAAACTTTTATTTCCCTTGTGTAACACTAAGAAATACTCATTGGAAACTCAATCCCACTGATTGTACAAATCACATGCACAACTATAGTCACAACTAATAGCTGTCTTGCCCTTTCACTCACCTCTAACACTTGTCTCCACTGAACTGTCCATGCACTGAGTTAACTGATGTATTATTCAGTTGCTTTATGAGTTAATAATTAGTGAATTAATTAATAATTAATTCACACCACTCATCACTAATGTATTTGGCAGTTAGACTAAATACAACTAGTTCAACTAAGTCAAACTGAACACAACTCCATCAACTCCTCAATCAACTCCACCAAACTCAATCACTTGAGTTCTAACTGAAGTCCATCATGCAATAGCTCAACTAACGCATAGGAAAAGCATATTTCCTTCTAGAAGTTGCATGTGCCACATCCGTAGCTCGAACTGAAGTGTTGCAAGAGGATAAGATAATGTTTATAGTCCAAATATTATTAAGAGCTAATAATATTCCACTGTTCTATTTTTTGACTAGTAGTCTAAAAGTAGACTCCGCCCATACGTCTAAAAATAGAGGTCCATCTATTTTTACCAACATGACCAATCATCCATAAATAGCATCCTGCAACTCATAGACCATGATCCATATGTATAAAAATAGACATAGTCTAAAAATAGACTTTGCGCCAAAAATAGCCTGCGGGCCCACTTAGTGAAGGTGACTTCTTTTCACTAAGCTCCATCATCTTGTTTCATTTTCAATAGTTTGATATGTTCCATCAGTTCCATTTCCTTAAAGTCGCCAAGGAAGTTGAATCCCTTAGAGTAGCCTCTCTCATCACATGTTTACCTCGGCTAGCTGGTTGCTTGGGTGGATCTGGGAGGATGGGGTGTTACAGATTGGTATCAGAGTGTGATTGCATTCTCCTTGGATGAAGTTGCTTGGTCATGCATGCATGCCAATTGCATGTGTGTCTCTTACACTTGCATTCCATGTACTTGTTGCATTGCATCATGTTGATCATGATTGTAGTAAGATTTTCATGAGGAACTTGATGTGATTTTGTGGGCTGAATCGTCAGAAGTAGATGACTAGTTGCATATGGTTATATATCACTTACATGTTGATTATATGCAGCTTGAATACATCCCTGAATGTCAGGTGCATTCTTGAATGTTTTGATTACATGTATTAGTCTTGTAGGTTGCTTATAAGAATTGATCGCTTATGCTCGACTACATGCGTTCATACATATGTGTATTTGATAAGGAATTGCTTATGCATGTTGATAGTTGCATGTAGCAATGTGTGCAATGGAGTAATGGTTGTTTTCATGCATGAGCTCATAAAATGCATTGTTGCTATGGCTTTGCATTAATGACTAGACCCTAGCTAAAATTATGTTTATGCGTTGATACACTTATTTAATATATGTGTATATGTTGTTATGATTATGTTATACATGTATAACACTGATTTGATGATCTTGCATACAAGGTATCCTCCCTGAATTATGCTAAGGTAAGTTGGTTTATTGTGATTTGTTTTAACTGATTGTTGTAGCACTACAACCACCCTCCAAAATTTTGCCTTAGCTTCATTTTGGAGCCTCCCTACCAACCATCCTTAGCAACATGTCTTGCATTGCCCAAGTATAAATGATTCAGTTGAGTTTTAGTGGCTTGTGAGCCTGTAATGTTCAACTTGTTTGTCTCCCACCCGCAGGCTGACACTCCGGGACTTAACCATTTTCTGGTTGTGATGCTCACCTAGGAAATTGTGCAATTCTGAAGGGGAACCAACCTTCCCTCCAGAAATTGTGCAATCTATCTGTGTTGCCTGTGGGGCTCCAAAAATGCACAACCCAGTCAGATAGCCTTCCCTTTGAAAATTGTGCAATGCATCCCAACACTAGGCTTCAACTCAAAAACTATGCAATTCTGACTTACAGCCAAGGCTTCAATCCAAAAATTGCGCAATGCATGAGGGATAGGAAAACAAGCTTAGCCGAAAAACTACACAATTGTCATTCCTAGGCTTGTAGACTGTTGCATAAATTGCACAATACATGAGGGATAGGTAGACTTGCTCAGCCCAGAAACTACACAATTGTCATTCCCTGGCTTGTAGACTATTGCTTGTACTCCCAGGTTGACCGGTCCCCTCTAGGACTTAGCAATCTTGATTTGCATGCATGGGCTACTTTTTTTGAAAAAGAAAAAAGGAAAAAAGCATCCGTAGATTTTAGGGATCCATTTTTAGCAGCTAGAGGTTACATGCAAAAGCCATTTTAGAAACCTCCTATAAAGTGTCATTTTTTCCTTGATTTGTGGCATGCGCATCATAAGCCTCGATCTTATCAAACTTATTTATTCGACACTTCAGATCTCATTCCTCACATCGATCTTGGAGCTATGACATCCCACATTGCATCCAGGAGCACTCGACACATTCAACTCAACTTTTTCCAGGTAAGTCTGCTATTCATGTCTTTTGTTGCTTTTCTGTCACTTTTTGTATTTCGCTTTGTGTGAGTGATGTTTTCTTGGTTTTTTTTGAACACTTGTTGTTGTTTTAATGCGTGTTATCTTGTAGAAGCATTGTTTCAAGTTTTTCATTGCATCTCACTACTGTCACATGCATGACACTATTTATGCACTAACGGTTGTCGTTGCAGCGACTCGCTTCACACACATGCTTGTTTTCCCATTTTCTAAATCTTGCACTCACTGTTTGCATGTATGATAATTCACTCTCATCTGCACTCAGCTTCGCCATGCATTCAAAACTTTTCATGTTTTTCGTCGCCTGTCGATGGGTCTGGGCTGCCTTGGCCCGGACCTTGCCTTGCTCGACTGGAAATGCGCATTTATGAGAGTGAAGGCTCAACCTTCCTCCTAGAAATTGCACAAATCTGGCCCACCACTAGCCTCCAAGCTTGCTCTGCACAATTCCGAGAGGCAGTGCCTTGGTGGCCCTAGAAACTACGCAAATGCAATTGCCCGTTTGCAGTCCTTGCCGATTGAAACTATGCATTGCACAGTTTCAGTCCTCAACAGACTAGGATGGGTTGTGAATTATGCAATTCTAGTAGTTAGTTAGCCTCCTGACAGTCCAGACTATGACTTGTGCAGTTTTGGCAACCAGAGTCCCAGCCTCCTAGTGAAAATTGTGCAATCTTCCTAGTCAGTCACACGGGTATGTTGCATGTCAGTCCTCAAACTTGTTTTGGTTTTCAATTGACAGATTTCTTGCCATGAGTGTTGTTATGTCTCCAGGTATCATAGGTGTTCATCTGTCTCTCAGCACTATAGGTACAATGGCCTCCAAGAGAGCAGGGTCAAAGGACACCGTCTATGAGATTTCCCATCTTTGAAGACACCAAGTTGTTCATATACAAATATATCAAGATGAAATGGCAAGACATCAATGATACATTCTCAGGCACATTTGAGGAAAATCTAGAAGACCACAGGGTCTATGTCAACATTCACAAGTCTGGTTTGTACCGAATTGCATGCAGGTATCCCTCATTTCCATGCACAGACATGATCCACAAGATTGTCTCACATACTGATCCTGGGACAATGGTGTTGAGAAGTGCCAGTATAACACAACTTTCTACCTTCAAGGCAAAGGAATTTTAGGAGATGTATCACTTGCCACAATCGATGATCACAATGGAGAAACCCTTTAGTAGACCCAAAAACAATGAAAACTCAAGAGATATCTTAAATAGTTGGGTGAAAGAGCCAGTCAAGTTCAGGACAACACCCAACCAGGTTTACAAGACGAAGATACTACGAAAAGCATATCAGTTCTTGGTCATCTTTTCATGTTTCTTATATGACCAAGAAAGAAAAAAAACCTTCCCACAGAGTTGGGTGACCATGTTGGATCAATTGGCAAACGAAGGAAGACCTTGCAACTGGTCTGACATGTTGGATCTCAGGTTGAAGGAATAGGTGAAAGAAGCCCAACATCTACCCGAGGGTCAGTAAGCGAATATATACATGTCTACTGACATACTGGATGCAATCTCTGCCTGTCAGCAGTTCCCAGGCTTGGGTTGGGCATGAACACCTTAGAAAACCTTTGTGCACACTTATTGCAAATTGTTCTTCAAATGCAACTTCTGTGGAGTTATCATACAGTTGTTAGACCACTTTGTCACCCCGATGTAAAAATTGATATTTTAATAGGATCCACCTTGCATGTCACAGGCAATAATGGACGCATTGATCGACATAGTAGATTGGTATGCCTCACCCCTTGGCACCTTCATACGAATGTACATCGCGAAGAAGGCTCCACATGTTTTACCGAAGTGTTCCATGGACAAGCTCGTCATGCAAGAGGTGTCATATCACATCTCGAAAGGGTTATCAATGAGACTGCATAGGAAGAAGAAGGGACCTTGGCCTGCTCTTCCTTTGCAGATTAGGTTGTATGAGATACATAATCTCAAGCATGTTGAGGCTGAGATAGAGGAATATAAAAGATTCACCTTCAGCACTAGAATTTTCAATCTGTATGACCTGTATTACTTAGTGAAGGACCGTTGTACGAGAGTGAAACATACTTGGATCCACGGGGTGTGTCATTGGCCTGAGGAAGAACCATGGAGATACTGTTATCAGTCCTCCAAGCTCAATGAACTAGTCGAAATAGTTGTAGAATGGTTATCAAAGCATAGGGAAGCAGCCTCGTAGAAAGCAACATCATCAGTAGCAACAAAGGGTAGCAGACCTGCCTGTGACAAAGGCAAGGGAAAGGATTTTGACAGTGTAGAGGCACAACAAAGCTGCAAGTTCAAAGCAGATCCACTTGTGTTGAAAGCAGCTTTGGAGGTTGAGGCTAAGAGACGACAACGTGACAGGAGGATCACATAAAGGAAAAGAGAGAAATAGAGGATGGAGGAAACAGAAAAGGAGTTGTAGGAGTTGAAGTGACAACTCAGGGAAGAATAAGAGTTGCACAGAAGAGAGAAGGAAGTGTAGCAGGAACATGTATAGCAGGAGGTGCAACATGCACAAATTGATGAAACTACACCCATACAGGTTATAAACTAATCCGAGTAGCTAACACAGAGCATTCAGGGTGAGCATTCGTAGGAGAAAGACTTAGCTCAAGAGATTGAAAAGATGCTAGAACAGATGGACATGGATATGGTTCTGCTATATTCAAATCAAGATATTGACCTCATGCCTCAGAACCAAGAGGTCACCCCACTAGCTTCACTAGGTCCAGAAGCAGAGCAAGTCCCGAGTGATCAAGGAGATAGAGAGATCTAAAGGTGGAGATGCACAACACATCTTTCGACGAGTCACAACACAAAGTTGTGCAGTCGCACAGAGTGCCCACTCCAAATGTCCATATATATCCTGTGTAGTTTGAAGAACGAGTGATCGTATCCAATATACGCAAGAATCCAACAGCATTGGCAGATGTTACCAGAGCATATGATGAAGCTACCAGCTCGAGTGTTCGATTCTTGATAGCGGAGAACAATTGTATGGATAAGGAGTTACAAGTGGTCAATAAGGGAGGAGAATAGGTTACAACATCTGCTAGAGCAGAGTTGGGGAGAGCGATACTAGATGAAGTATCATCTCTCGAGGTAGTCATGTGGATGTTGTACTCAAGATTCGTCACTGTGCATAAGTCAGTTGTGCATCTCAACGGTTGGTAATAGCGCTGTGCTAGGAGAGCACGCATCTTGTCGAATATGCACACTGCTCTTGATCGCATGAAAACATCGAATATAAGGTACAAAGGATCCCCATTGCATTTCCCAAAGATGATGAAGCCAAAGGTGGTAGAATTTAAGGCATGCATCCAAAGTCAGATCCGGAACTATGAGGAACTCCTACAGCTCATCACCAGTTTGCAGACTTTACATGCATGGGTGTTCAAGAGCATGGATTTCATTGTGTGCACGCATGCGATCCCATCCATTAGCACACTCACTGAGGTGAAGTTAAAGAACCAAGTCCAACTGGAGATAGACATGAAATTTGATGATTTGATGTGGTTAGCCACCAGTGTAGACTTGGAGATTTGCGTAGACACTATGCATCAGTATGTTGCTAGTCCGACTGCACTCAAGACTATGATGTGCATGTTATGAGATGAGTTGGATAGAGGTTCCAAATCAGTGTACCTGGATGCAGTGGAGGTAAGAGTTCGCTTTTAGCAGGATGTCACCATTGAGCATGTAGACACCATAACAGACTACCAAGCTTAGCATTAGTTCACCACCGTCGATCATTCCAAGGATGTCGAAGAGTTAGTCTTCCCACAAGTGTTCGAGTCTTAGTAATATATTGCATGGCTTGATCAAGCCTATTTTGTCTCACATGGGTACATGTGTAGATTGTAATGGAACATGTTGTAATAGTGAAAGACCAAGTATCAATAGTAGAATGTAACATGTAGTAGTTAAAGAGTCATGAGGGTAGGTGAAGAGTCACAAAGGGGAATGTCAAGGGTCACCCCACCCTTTGTTATTTATAGAACCTCATAACTCATTGTACAGGCTTTTGGGAGCTAAGATTCCTATAGGTGTAACTTAGAGAAAGCTTGGAGTGTATTGTAAAGAGCCTTGGCTTGTCCACAGTGCAGAGCTAGTATATCTCTTTGGAGGAGTAGGCGAAAATGATTGTAACGTTCTGCTGTTGGGACTAGTGGTTGGTCATGGTTGTATGTATGATTGGATCTTTCACTTTCTTAATATAAAAGAGGCAACACATTTCATGCATATGTTGTTGTTGTAGTTCAACTACCTTGGTTACTCTAACGATATATGTAGTTATTATTTATGCGTGTATGTATGGAATTTTGTATATGTTTGTATGAATCTTATCGAAATGTGTTGCTGGTATAACCATCACTTTGGATCGTCGGCTAACCTGCTTTCCAGCTTGTGATGTATTTCTTCTCGTGTGTTCCGTTTCAAGCTGTGTTCTATCACAGGTTTCTAAGGGGTGAACTCACCCCCCCGTTCCGTGTGTTAGAGACTTTCATGCACCTTCCTTGACTTCCTGTACATGTCACACCCTTGCTACCAACATGTACATATTACTCACCTCTTCATGCAACTATGGTCAAGGCGATACCGTACTACCCCACTGCTGGGACTCCTCAACCAAATAGTCTGAGGTCTATTTCGGACTTCTTATCGAGGAGATCCCTTAACATGTTGGCGGGTCCAACACAGTTAACACTGACATAGTATGCCTTGTAGGAAAGAGATCAGATGGCTAGAAAAGGTGGTAGACTACATAGAATCTCCCTATGCATCAGATGGGTAAAGTGGTGTGGGGCACTCTTTTGACTTGGCAGACACATTGAGAATCCTGAAGGAAGAAATAAGGAGTTGCAAAGCAGATAATGAAAAAATCATGTAGACAAAATAGAAACAAGCAGAGGTGAATGCGATACTACTTCAGAGTTTGTTAGATTTGCAGAGACATAGACCACTTTGAATCAACCATGGACATGAGGACATAACTAATGGGGCATATGGAGGTAGGTCTCC
>APFE031279793.1:151885-186016 GCA_000404065.3 Pinus taeda | reverse complement strand
TGCCTGTCAATAGTGATTAGTATAATCTGGAACCTTGCCTACAACATCCAGTGTGGACTTCACACTCCCAGAAGTTAGAGCAATCGCCTCATCCTCGTCAACAGACCCAAAATCTTGCAATTCCTCCTGCCGAACTCAGAGACCTCCGCCCGGACGTCCTACATTTAACACATCCTACCGGGAAAGCATTTCAGGTTGACTGCTAGCGGCTCTCCCTGCAAATAGGATCTGCTCTCCAGATTCATGGGGCTCGACAATGTTCAAGCAGATCTGCCAGAACGAAACGCCTATCGTTCCGAAGAATTTTTTTCGAGACTCCATCATCAGTTTCGTTTTGGCCGGCAGAGAAACCTATAACAAGCCCTGTAATCATACTATTTTCTTAAAAATGAACTGAATAGGAATGTTATCTTTAAGAATGAGAGCTGTACAAAATGGGCAAATACCCACTCATCACTTAGGTAACGATGAGATGGGCTGAAGCGAAGATGTGGAGAGATTGGAATGCTTGAGTCCGACAAACGCAAGCAACTAGTTATCTGCAAAATTGAACGCTCTATCGAAGCCTTGAGAGCATTGGTCGGTGATAGCCAGTCCACCACAGAAGTTACATCCACAAAAATGGGTGACGAATGGCCGCTTTTGTTTTTGTTGCATTATGTCCTCGTATTTATCTACAATGTAATCCCAGTACCCATGCAAGTTGTAACCCGCCTCCAGGAAAGTCTTCACCTCCGATTCTTTTCTGTTCTGATTCAAAAGGTATACCAATGCGCTCTGGTCGTCAGGATCCCAATCCTGGGGTCTACTTTTTATAACGGAATTGATGGCCTCCTTGGACTTCACAATGTTTTCGGGCACCCCCAGCGCGCTCCAGATTTGAAGAAATGTGTAGGACCATTCGCAATTGTGGATCAGGAAAACTCCTACGTTCACTGCCATCCAGTCCGGCTCCTTTGTGTAAACCTTTTCCCAGAAGCCGGATACGACGAAATTCTTGTTCCACCCATTGTACGTGTCAAAGGGGATGGAAAATTTGAGATCTGTAAAAATGGCATCTGAGTCCATCCAAATGAACCACGTAACAAAAGGGTTGGCTTTCATAAGTCGAAGAAGGAGAGGGTACCTAACCCATGTGCCAGTGAATCCTTTTTCCCACACCTCCAGTGCATACCAGACCTTGCAACCATGCAGATTGTAGTAATCCACTTTGTTTTTGTAAGTCTTCATCATGATATTGGAAGAAGATACCAAGATAAAATTAGCAGTTTTGCAGGGAGAAGATCTTTCCCCTGTAACTATCATGAATGACAGAGGCTGCTCCTGTGCTTGGCCCAGCCTATTCAGCAGCAGCCTGGACATTGCTGACTGCGTCCTTTTCTCCATTGATGCAGCTTCTGCAGTACTGACAATTTTGGCATCATCGTCATATTCTTGAAGTTCTCAATTCTTTGCAGATTCACTGACAGATTTGTCCACCTCTACGACATTTATTTTTCGTTGAAGCAAACGATCGGGCTTTTCCAGATCTGATTGGAGCTGTCCGGCCTCCATACTGATCCAGGCACTTTGAAAAAATAGCAGTAGAGAGAAAATTATGAGACATCCCAATGCCAATGCCATCAGCGGCATCCATTTCATTGGCAAGCGGGATTTCCCCCATGTTGGGTTCGTTCTGTCGTTCTTCCAAGGCATAATTCTCACCATTAGCTCCTCTGATTTGAGCTAAATATATCGCCAACATCATTCACAGGTTTTGCTTGGTTCACAGACGAAGATTTGCCATTGAGATTGAAATTAAAATTGCTGCCATACGTGCCCTTGCTTGCTCCCATCGAAGCCGATTTGCCCTGCGGCCTTAATCCATAGTACCTCTGCAATATGTTCGAAAAATCCTCCATCTGGTCGCAGATCTGCCCCTTGACAGGTCGCTGGATCGAATCTCAGACCGAACACCGGCACAATCTGAGATTTAGTGCTCTCTGTCTCTCTGTGGAACAGCCTCCCCTGGGAGGCCAAATTCCGATACAAAGGATTGTATTAGAATCCACCAATCGATATTGAGTTTCAATGCATAGATCAGACAGACTCAGATCTGCTCACGCATGCATCACGACCCACCAGTCGATCCGTCCACCAACAATCTATCCAGACAGCCAAGGGATCTCGACGTGATGCCAAGGGAACTGGTTTAAATCAGATCTCGAGATCTCGGCCACCTGCGTGGAGGCACCAGCTAGTAAATGAGGGCAGAAAACCACGCTGAGCCAGCTTTGCAGAGAAAAAAAACAACACCTCTATCCAGCCACAAGGCTCTCGACTCTGCATGGATCCGGGGGCCGCGAGATGCTCTGTAAATGCTCTCCAACTGAAGAAGAAACCCAGATGGCTAAACTCCGGGACTTGACACTGAGCATCACATGCTGTTTGAGCATCACATGCACTCAGAGTTTTCGATATGATCACCGACACGGCACCAAGATCCGTCCGATCCTCAACACTGCACCTTTGAGGCGGAAGGGGCCTGATTCAATCGCTGATACGGCCAATCCAGAACTGCAAACAAAACTAAACCAAAACTCTCGATGGACAAACTAAAACAAATTATACTCTCTTTATTTTCTCTCAGCCCAGGAGGGGCCAAGCCCTCACTGGCTCTGATACCAAGATAAAATTAGCAGACACTCAAATAATATATTCTATTAATTGTTAAATGAGGAAATTACACACATATTTATACAATCAATAGTCTCAAGATAGGAATGCTATCTTAAACGAATCTCTCAACCACACACTAAACTAAGAGAAACTATATTCTAGCTTATTTCTATTATATAGGAACAAACTCCTCAATTAGGAAATTACAACCATAGACAGGTAGGAATTAATTATTTCCAACTAATCTATATATATAATTCTAATAAATCATTTATATGTCGGTCTCTTAATGAGACTGAATATCTAGGCACCATAGACAACCATACAACACCATTATTTAAGGGTGTTTGGAAACCTCCTATGAATGCATCCTAAAATTGATTGTCTGGAATATATCACACATGCAAGACAAGAGACTCACAAACCTGATCTAACTAACGGATTTATTCCAAATTGAATCAATCCCAAATGGATATATAAGTACCCATTCTCAAGGCCCCATTCAATATCTTCATATCTTAGCAAAGGAACTTGATATACGTTCTTATTAATATTGATATGTACATTCACTAAACAATATCTAATAAGATTGGCTTCTCTGAATATAAACATAGGTAGATGATAGATCTTATCAACAGGAATTTCAGGAAGAGACCAATTTGGATTTGGTACATATTCTTGAGTATTGATTCTAGTATCATACAATGCATCTTTGTTATTACACAATCATTTAGAGATCCATTTCTTAGAAGACTTCTGAGTTTTTGCATCAACAAAACAGAAAAATCATACGTATCAACCATAGTGGAATATAAATTTAGAACATAGTGGAATATAAATTTAGAACAGAGAATAAGATAAGGCAGCCAAAGAATGGGACGGAAATGAAAAATAGAGCACGAAACGCTGTTTTCAAACTCGGAAATAAGCCTATTGTCCACCAGCAATACCAACTGCGATAAACAACATAATATACCTTTGTACCACACAATAATGCACAATATAAACACATATTTTTATACACAAGTAAAACCTTTTATATACTCTAATCATTATGGAGAATACCAAATTACAATATAATCCTATGTAATATAATGCTATGTAATGCTGTGTAGATAAAAATATTTTATGCTATAATTTATGGATATATTTGTAAAATTTAAGTATGATATATCTATATCTATATATATAAGTTTATTTGAAAATTATCAAAAATAAAATTTTTGAAAATAATTACTTCCCATCCTAATTTAATTAATTTTTTGCGTAAAAATTGATAGAAATAAAAAGTAAATAAATATACTTATAAGAACTGCTTCCCACTATTATTTATGTTTTTCCCAACACTCATATAAGAGTAAATTGTAAATGTATATATGATTACTACCCATCGAAATTTATGGCAGTCCATTGACATCAAATCTCAATGTACTATTTCTTGCCAAAGCAAGACTCTAGGATTTGATATGCCTACGACGACTATTATTTTAGCATTTATTCACTTGAAATCCCAATTTCTTAATTCCTACGAAAGCAATTAAGAATAATAGATTTGATTTTTGTATGACCACTATTTGATAAATGTGAGTTATAATTTTTTATGCATTTTTTTCCCAAAACGTAATTTGTGAGAAGCCTTGACTAAGATGCTATGCAACACTTGTTTCTCTTGTTTAAAATTATTCTAATATGATAGTATACTATGATTTTTCCTTGTGAAAAATTGTTTGTTATTCTGTGAATAAAATCAAAATTACAATACCGCAAATTGGACTCAATCAATTTTTAATTTTTATTGATTTTTATTTTTCATTACTTTTTTTAATTAAGTTGTAATTATGCATTGGTATTATTAATTTTTATTTTTATTTTTTTTATGGACACTATAACATCTCTTCCATTTTAAATCAATATTTAAATGTTTAAGTTCATTTACAATTACTGTAACATCTCCCCCACATTGGTAGAAGATTTAGATATTTACACTTATTTAAAGATATTACAACATGTCCTCCATATTTAATTGTAAAACATCTATCATTACAATTGTTTTAATAATAACATGTAATATACCAAATTTATACAAAATTTATAATTTAGTAATTTAAGATTAAATATTAATTTTTTGCAATCATGACTATGTTAGAGTTAGAGAAAAAATATTTCTCCGTTTGTTAAAAAATAATTATTGTGAATTAACTTTTATATATGTGACAAGTATATATTCTAATATTTTTTAAATGGTAAATTTAATTAATAAAATAAAATTACTCTATTTATCTACCCAAGGTTAAGATTCATGATTTTGTGCATGCTTTTTTAAATTGAACTGTCAAAAACCAGTTATGACCATCAGCTGCAAATCAAAGGCCAAGATGTGTACCTATCACGGAAAACGAGGATTAATATGTTATGACACACACTCAAAATTATTAATGAATAATGCATTGCTAACGATATGGGAGAAAATTATATGTAGCCACGTTGCTAGTGAGAAACGAATATTTAAGCTACATGAAGTGAGACCTTTTTGTCTTTTATTATAAGGCTTGAGCCTCACATGGGAGGAACTATCAAGCAAGGACCGTATCTAACGTCATTTTTTAATTAATAAGATTAAGGGGATGTTTAAAATAATTATATTATGATAGTATGGATTCGAATTACTAATCAACTATATTTGATAATACAACCCAACAAAAATCATAAATCATATGCAGACACGTTGATAATCAAATCTGAGAAGTAGAACCTGCATGAAGTGAGATCATTGGGTTTTTTATTATAAATCTTAAAGTTCCAAAAGGGAAACTATGTGAAACCGGGATTATAGATAATATCTGTATTTCTATGATTAGTAAGTTTAAGGAGATAATTAGAATAATAATATTATGATTATGATTAAAAATATTATTAAATAATTATGATGACGGCTTACATAATGAGATAATCTTCGTCATGAAAAAACGCTTGTGGGCGCGGCCCAGTGGTCTCTCAAGATGAAGGTATATAAAATTGTGCACATTTTAAATGGATGCCAACACAGATGTGATAGAAGGTGCGGATGGATGATGTCCCGTTTCTTTCTGAAAAGGAAATAGATTTATACTGTCACGGAATCTGAATATACATCACCATCACTATAAGGATTTCCGAGAAATTGAGATATCGAAATATAACCCTAAATGTTCAAACAAATATAGCCTTCTTCCGTGATTGATTTAGCACTGAGAAAATCGAGGAAAACAGTGCGGGAAAGTTCAAGGCCGTTCATAAACAAAAACGAAGGGACATTGACAAATCATTATACTAAAAACAGAGGCGGCACAATCACTTACAGGACCACTCAGTCTCACTCAAATGGGGTGGACGCGGAACGTTGCAATTTTTAATCTCTGACTCCACTAGGGCGTTGCCAACCAACCTTGGAGCCATTAGTACGTAAACATTTACATATGGGATTAATTACGTAAACATTTACATCTTGGATTAATTAACTGAACACCTTAAGTTTTAAGCATTATGTAGTAAGTTATTATTGACCAAGTGACTTTCCATTGTGTCTATTAAATATTTTTTTATTCTTGTCTAATAAACAAAATGCAAAAACATAAAAGCAATGAGTTAATAATTCATTTATTGCCTAATGATATATATCTTATTTTCAAATTTATAAGATTCGGAGGGTAGTCGAATTCAAGTGATAAAGTATTTCATCTTGATGTGAGTCATGGGTCACATTGCTTTGTATGATGGGTCTATTATCATATTTAATAGATAAGAGTTTTCCTTCACAATCGGGCTTTGTCATATTTAATAGAGAGAAGAGTTTTCCTTGACAAGAGGGCTATAATATTTATGATTTTTAGTAACCTTAATTATTGGATATATTGTAATTATCAATTTTCTTATGAAAAAATTAAAGTTATACAACCATTTAGATTTGGATTGTTTCCTTTTTAGAATAGAGGATAATTGGATGATTAATTTTTGTGATAAAGTTGAAAAATTAAAGTTTAAAATAGATTTTTTAATTTATTAAATTATTAAATCTTACTTGTTGCGAGTAAGCCACTTGGAAATAGTTTATGAGATGGACTCTTCATATTTGACTTATGGTGTGTTGAATATACTTATGTGACCGTGGTAAATCAAAAAAAAAAAAAAGAGAACCCTAAAGTGTCATATATATATATATATCACAGATGACTTGAATATATCTTTTAGAGGAACCTTAAAGTGTCATAAATGTTTGGTTTTGTGCTTTACCAGCGTTGGGGAGTTGCTATACAGTGGATCTGCAAACAAAATTATTAGGATTTGTGTGATGTTTCCAGTAATTGTAAATGTTTAATTATTGCAGTTAAACAAATTAGATATTACTATTTAGATTTATATATTTAATATTTTGATTAAGTTATGCATGAAGCAAATGTCTAGATGATAACAAATAATGTAATTCTCACATGCGAGGTAGTTAGGATAGAAAGTTACCTATCCTTAACTACTTCATTGAATATTTATTCCCAAGGAAGAGATCAAAGGGTATTGGTACCTGAGATGGGGAAAGAATCGGTGAGGTTTCCGTGCTGATATGCTAGACGGATCCAAAAGCTAAGTCTGGTTAAGGCCAGATGGTTGTGATATGTTAAGAGTGCTAGTCTTACAGGATCCTGCATGTGAGTAATAGCTTGGCGGAGACTTTGGCCTAAAAGCAAGTCTCAAGATTGTGAGGAAATTTGACAATATAGTTGAACTTGATGTAAAGAGTAAACAATATTTCTACAGAAACTAGATAAGCACTTATATCTTTGGAAAGTTGAATATATTGTTAAAGATAAATAATTGTATTCTCTTAAAAGAATAGATGTGTTATTTCAGTAAATTCCAAAAGATTATCATTAGAAGTTTTAATTAGCATGCTAGCAGGGATTAGCAAGCTTTAAAGAAAAACAACATTAAGATCTATAAATAGAAGTAATAACTTTCCTTTAGGAAGAATCCATATCCTAGGGTTATAACATACAAATTTTTAAGAACATAAATTAGAAAACAAGAAACCCTCAGTCACTGATGAAAACTGTTTAAAAACATTCCATATGGTAAATAAAAGAATGGTATTATTCACAGACATTCAAGATAAGGAAATAACTATTATGGGGGCTTCAAAACTTTATACCCCGTTATCTATAATATACAAACGTGAACATTAGACCAAACTCTAAAGACAAAAAAGGCTTAATAAACTATACAATTGAACAACATTTTTGGGAAAACGCCGTAACAAAAAAGGCTTAATAAACTATACAATCGAACAACGTTTTTGGGAAAACGCCGTAACTATCAAGATATCAGGGAATAAGTCTTATTTTCAAAAAAAATAGAACTCTGCACCCAAAATAGGTATGGAGCTTATAGGTCAAACCTCTCAAATCTATATTGAGAGAATATCAGAGAATTATATAAAACTACTTTCATGTTGGATATGATTTAAAAACCCCAACTACTTTAGCATATGAATGTGAAATTAACAATATGAAACATAAATTAATCTTGAGGAAAAACACATTCCGTCAAAATGGGAAATTGGTTGTTGCCATCTTATTACTAGAGTAGAACAAGCCAGTGTAAAACAAATTCTGATAGGTAACTGTAAAAATAGACCTATGTTATGAGAGGGAACTGGATTCCTTCAAATACGCATAAATCATATAAATATCAATATACATGACACACAGATTTTGTCATAACAGAGTTCCTTCTTTAATATGAAAACTTGGGTGCAAAATTACTCTTTCATGACTGCTTTAAGCTTAAATACAAAATAAATTACGAGGCAATTTTGTAAACCAACTCGAGTTGCAAACTCAGAAAGATAATTTAGATTAACGGCCGCAATATGTTCAGAACATAGAAATACGTTGCCACAGGGCATCTATTTGCTGATATGAGAACACCTATGACATAGCTGATAAAATATACCAATGAATAAGGAGCGATGCGATGAGATGGCATGATAAGCCAATAAACCCTCAAGATTCTGAAACTTTACATTCCAATAATTTTCAACACAACCATTCACTTTACTCGGAGGTCGAATGGAGTATTGACACTGCAACCTGCGAACTGGAATAAGGAGGAAGGGTTTTGATTTCCAGCGCTACCCTTGCCATATGGAAGCCTCCGATGAAACCTATCCAAAACCATGAGAACAAGTTATTAAAACTGAAGGGCTGTGAATGTAGTTTCCAAACAATATACAAACATGTTCATAAAAACCCAAATACCTGGGCAAAAATGTTATGATAGAGTAATCCCCTAGAGGCAATCAGCGCTAGAACCATCTCTGCGGAACTAATCGCCTATCAAACAGTCACAGTGGAGCTATGACATAGCAGGAGAGACTTCATCAACAGTACAAAGCAGTAGAAATGAAAGAGTATGAAAGTTGGATGCCATGGACCGGAACTGGAAATTTTTGTCAAACCGAAAGAGAAATGCCAAAATCGCCCATCAATGCTACTGTAAAAGGGTTTAGGGGAATCATTCATCATCATTCGATGGAGTGGCTGCACGGTAAACCATCGATGGGGTGATCTCCCTGAGGAATTTTTAATGAGATGGAAAGCAACCTAAAGAGCCCAGAACCTTGCTCCCACCAAATCTTGGGGGAATCCAAGATTCATCTTTTTAGACTATAGTTTCATAACCTTAGAAGGAAACAATCATTAAACACTAGCATGCGTAAAAAATCAAGTTGTACGTGACAAGTGTATTAGATGGATGTTTAATACAATGCAAGTGTATCAATTCGAATATTTTTTTTTATTGTGTTTTACTATTATATTTAATGTAATAACTAGAGATGTGACAATTTAGAAGAGGGAGTTAGTATCAAAAAGAAAAATTCATCACAAATGGTTGGTTGGTTTGGAAGGCCACATCAACTCTGTTAAATGCATGGCAGTTGCTTCTCCTTCATGGCCGATCTATTCTTCCTCCCTACCATTAAATTCCTCTTCTCCTTTGTCCTTAGGTTCATATCAAAACAACAATTGTTTTGCTACAAGTGCAGATGATGATTTTGGAGGCTAAAAAGGGCATAATTGTTATGCAACTAGCTCACGAAATGGAAGAAAAGATTGATCAACGTCTTCAAAATTAGGCTTTTCGATGGGGCAACATCCTTTACATTACACAAATGAACAATTCTTGGATGATACAAATGACAAAACCTCCTTTCTATATATAGGAGTCTAAGGGTTCACAATATAATCAAAGCCGACATAAGAATAATAATACAAGGGAACAACAATAAGAATAGCGGGCTTCTATGGGGCACAATAATAACAATATGGGTACAATAGGGGCACAACAATAACAATAAAGGCTACAATGCCAATAATAATGGGGAAATCACTAGTATTATAGGGACCTAGCATGCCTCTCTCTTCAAAAAAAGTGTTGCCTTCAACGCTTGAGTATTTCTGGATGCTTTTGTATAAAATTTCCATCCTTACATTTGGACTCTTCAGTGGGTAAGTTCTTTCATTTGACGAGATACTCTGAAATTGATCGATTCCGTAGCTATGGAATTCTTCTTTCTGTGATTGCTTTAGGTTCCAATATGATTTTTCCTTCCTCGTCAAGTTTTGGCAGTATTGTTTGAACTGGGAGTTTGTCACCTATAATCTTCTTTAAGCATGAAACACGCAAAACTGGGTGCACTTGGGAAGCTGTATGAAACTCCAATTTGTATCCCATAATACCAATCTTTTGCAACATCTTGTATGAACAATAATACTTTGGTGATAATTTATTATCCTTCTTAGCTTTCTTGAGGGACATTTATTTATATGGTTGTAGCCATAGGGACACCCAGTCACCTACATCAAAACTTCTTTCGCAACGATGTTGATCTGCTTGTTGTTTGATTCTATTATGCACCAAAGTGAGGCTATCCCTTAAGAGTTGGAGAACTTGTTGTTGATGCTTGATGTGATCTTTTACTACTTGAACCTTAGAATATTCTCTTAAATATGATGTGATGGATGGTGGATGATATTCATAAAGTGGCGTAAATGGGGTCATTTTTGTTGCAGTATGGAAGGAAGTGTTATACCACCATTCAGCTGGAGGCAACCATTTGACCCATTGCGTGTGTTTATCAAATATAAGGCAACGAAGATATCATTCCAAACATTTGTTTACTATCTCAATTTTCCCATCAAATTGAGGATGCTAAGATGAGTTATGAGTTAACTGAGTACCAAGACAAGAAAATATTTTTTTCCAAAAGTCTCTCGTGAAAATGGGATCTCTATCGCTTACAATAATCTTTGGTTTTCCATGTAGCTTTTGAATTGTTTCCATAAATGCAGTAGAAATTGTACTAGTTTTAAATGGATGTGATAGTGCAAAAAGCGTGGATACTTGGTAAGTTTGTCAACTACCACCATGATGACACTCTTTCCTTCAGACTTGGGTAAGCCTATGATAAAATCCATTGAAACCTCCTCCCAACGTTGGCTTAGAATGGATAAAGGTTTTAATAGACCTGGGGTCTTAATTGTTTCAACTTGATTTTGTTGGAAAACCAAACATTTCACCACATACTTTTGAATATCTTATTTAAGGCCATCCCAAAAAAAAATCTTCTTAACCCTATGGTAAGTTCTTGAAAATCCTGTGTGCCCTCCTAAGGGATAGTTGTGCAATTCCATAATAATATTTTGTTTGAGTTGAGAATTCTTACATAGGTATGAGCGATATTTGTACCATAACAGATAATTTTTCGAGCTAAATGTATCAAATGTATTGGGATCTTGTTGTAACTTTTGAGTGAGCTCCCACACTTCTTTGTCATTCTTCCATTCATCCCTTGCTTTCTTTATCCAATCTGGTTGGATAATAGATATGGCGTAAAACAATGCTTCCACATCCTCATCCTTTCTTGAGAGTGCATTTGCCTCGACATTTTTCTTCCCTTTTTTGTAGATGATTTCAAATTCATAACCCAACATCTTTGTGACCCATTTTTGTTACTCTTTTGAAGATACTATTTGTATTAAAAAGTATTTAAGACTATCATGATCTGTTTTTACCTTGAAGTGTCTTCCCATTAGGTAGGGTCGCCATTTCTTAAGTGCATGTAGTATTTCCAACATTTCCTTCTCATAAATAGCTTTGTGTAAATAATTCCCTTTGATTGGACGAATTTCAAAAGCAATGGGTCTTTCTTCTTGTATTAAAACAACACCAATTCCATTTCCTAAGGCATCACATTCTACAATAAAAGTTTTTGTCAAGTCTGGCATAGCTAAGAACAATGCTTGGCACATTGCCTCTTTAAGATGTTTGAATGCCTTCCTTGCTTCTGGAGTCCATGAAAATGCATCTTTATTCAATAAGGTTTTTAGAGGTGTTGTTATTCACCCATAATTCTTAACAAACTTATGATAATACCCTGTTAGCCCGAGAAATCCTCGTATATTATTTATGGATGTGGGGATTTTCCATTCCTTAATCGCTTTAATTTTTTTAGGGTCTACCTTCACACCTTCATGAAATATAATATGACCCAGATATTCCACCTCTTGTACTCCAAAGAAACATTTGGAGCTTTCTTCATATAATTGTTTCTCCTCCAATAGTTTGAGCACCCTGTGAACATGTTGAACACGATCCTTCCAAGAATTGCTATAGATTAGTATATCATCAAAAAATACTAACACAAATTTTCTAAGGGTTTGAAAATTGAATTCATCAAACCTTGAAATGTAGAAGGTGCATTGGTAAGACCAAAAGGCATGACCAAAAATTCATAATGACCCTCATGAGTTCTAAATGTTTTTTTTGGAATGTTTTCAGTCTTCATTTTGATTTGATGATATCCTGAATGAAGATCCAACTTGGTGAAGTAAATCCATCCATGCAATTCATCCAATAATTCATCAATGGCAGGAATGGGAAATTTATCTTTAATAGTGTGCTTGTTGAGCTCCCTATAATCTGGACACATGTGCCATCACCCATCCTTCTTGTGCACCAATACTACTGGAGCAGAGAAAGAACTTTGACTAGGTTGAATTATACCAACCTCTAGTATTTCTGCAACCATATGTTCAATTTCACTCTTCTGGGCATAGGGATATAAGTAAGGCCTCATGTTTGGAGGAACAATTCCTAGAATCAAATGAATAGCATGATCATGATCACGAATATGTGGGAGGCCTTTGGGAGTCTCAAATACCTTGGAATGATTGTCCAAGACTTTTCGGAGATTTGGAGAAGTAGATGATTTCGATGTGGGAACCTCTAGCGAACATAATTGTGCAATTACGCCTTGTTGTTCTTTCTTTAGAAGCTTTGTCATTCCATTAGAGTTGATTATCTTTCCTGGTTTCCCTTTGATACCCCTTAATTCAACTTCCTTTCCTTCCAAGGAAATTTTCATGAAAAGTTCTTGAAAATTAAAAGATATTGTACCCAAGGAGTGTAGCCATTGGATTCCTAGTACAACATCAGCACCACCCATTGGAATGGAAAGCATTGGGCTATTTAGTGCATATTCTCCCATGGATAGCTTGACATTATCGCACTTTATAGAGCAATTTATGGTTCCTCCACTTGCAACCATCACTTGACACTATGGTGGTGGATATAGGAACTAATTAAATTCCTTAGCTATCTTACAATGAATAAAATTATGGGTATTTCCTGAATTAACTAACACTATTACCGTTTCCTTCTTGATATGTCCTTCTATCTTGATAGTTTAAGGAGTGGTAATTCCGGCCAATGAATTACAAGATATGGTCAGATTCATTTCTTCTTTCTCTAGGGTTTGTTCCTCGTGTATATCCTCTTCTTTTGATGTTTTTTGTTCCTTTTCTTCCTCCTCTTCACATCTATCTAAAATAATTTCTTCTCAGCACACTTATGACCTTTAGTGTATTTGTTATCACAACTATAAAAAATCCCTTTTGCTCTTTTTTCTTCCAGTTGTTGTGGTTTCAACCTTGTAGGTTGTTGAAGTCTAGGGGAAACCACACTTCCATATTTATAGTTGTGAGTGGTAGGCTTCCTTGTGGCCATAATTTTTCTTTCCATTTTTCTTGCCAACATGAATTCCTTCTCCAATTAATGAGGTTCCCATAGTCAAACCTCATATTGGATGTTATCCTTTAAAGTCCCTATGAAAACATCAATCCCATGCTCCTCTGGAATATCTTTTCCCTTATATTCAATTTTTGATAGTCCTCAATATGCTCCATCATTGAACCCTTTTGTTTGAGATTTATCAATTGGCTAAAAAAAAGTTTTTCTATTTGTATCCTCATAATGTGCTATCATTTCTTCCATAAAAATTGCTCAAGTGACAATTTGTTTATGAGAATAAAGCCATTGATACCATACAAACTGATTTGGTTCCAAATATAAATTTTCAATGTGTACCTTTTGTGTATTTTGCACATTATGGAGATGGAAATATTTCTCCATCTGTAGTATCCATCTTACAGGATCCTTTCCTTCAAACTTTGTCATATCGATCTTTGGAACGTGGTGGGTCTTCAATCCATCTTTAGAGTCTATGAAATCATGATTAACATTTCTTTTCTTGTTTTCCTCATGAGTTTCCTTTGCTACCCTTTCGACATTAGTAAGAATTTCTTGTAGAAAATTTTATAAATTTGTCTTCAAATCTACCATGTTGTCTTTAATTTTTTCTTCTATACCATCCATCTTAGCTTCCATGCATGTATTCAAATATTCCATGTTGCCTTTAAGTTTTTCTTCTATACCATCCATCTTAGCTTCCACGAGTTTCTTCAAACCATTCATCTTAGCTTCCACGCCATCCATATTATCTTCCACGTCATCCCTCTTAGCTTCCATGCCTTTCTTTAAACTATCCATCTTAGCTTCTATTACTTTTTGTGAGAGTGAATTTTGTTGCACTTGGTCTCTTCTTTTTGATATATCATGTTCCATTTCTTCCTCTTCCTCTTGAGTCATGCTAGAGCTTTCAAGTTTCTTACTAGGTATTTCCATTTTCTTTATTCTTGGAATCAATTAATGATAACAATGCTTCCCTATGCCCTTTGAATTCCTTCAAACTACTTTTTCAAACCAAACTTATGCAAAAATTTAAAAAAAATACACACTTTTTTTCACTTTGTAGGAGCTCGATATTTAATCTGTTGTATCTCTATAATTTTCGATCTTTAAGGTTTGAAATTTCCTACTGTGGTAGCCCTCTAAGTTCTCTTTCTAACCCAGCAAGTCAGATCAATATTGGATTCTCCAAGGAAAAGTTAGGTCAAATCTCCCACGATGACCCGATTATAGACTTGTTCGGTAGAGTGAACTTATACAAAGTACCACATGTGACTGTTTCGACCTTAGGAACTTAAACTGATACACAGAAAAGTATTGGCCGTCCTCTTTCTGTAACTTCTTACTAAATTTCAATCTCATGCTCAAAAACAAGGTTATGACGATTTTCCCCAAGTCCCCTGTTTTAGATATAATTCGGGATCCTGCAAAAATCCTAACTTCCTTAGATCATATCTCTGAAAATATAGTGAAACAAGATCTATAATGGAGACCTGAGGTTGAGAGATATTTCAGATCAAATGGGTTTTTTATAAGTTTCTACAACATCGCTGAAATAACATTATAGATAAAATTCCACGATGACTTGTTTGGAGCAGTGAAACCCTAGAATCTGAACCTCTGATACCAAATGTTATGCCACCAGCTCACAAAATAGAAGAAAAGATAGATCAATGCCTTCAAAATCAGCCTCTTTGAGGGGGAAACCTCCTTTACATTGCACAAATGAATAATTCTTGGACGATAAAAATTACAAAACCTCCTTTCTATATATAGGAGTCTAAGGTGTCACAATATACTCAAAGCCGACATAAAAATAATAATATAATGGCACAACAATAACAATAGTGGGCTTCTATGGGGCACAATAGTAACAATATGGGTACAATAGGGGAACAACAATAACAGTAAGGGCTACCGTGACAATAGTAATGGGGGAACCACTAGTATTATGAGGACCTAACAATAATTGTGATTCTAAAATGTTTGTTTATAGCGGAAGTCTCAATTGAAGCCTAAGAGCATGGTGCATAAATAGTAGTGGAATCCAAAGTGAGAGTTGTTGAAGTTATTCATTTAAGCAGGAAATAATGGGAATTCTTGTGATTGACATGATTGACAAACACTACCTGCCTCAAGACTACGAAAGATTGGCATCAGGAAGCTGGAAACTGAGGGAACTGGTAATCAATCGAAGAGTTGTCTAGTCTTTGTAACAGTATTGTGCCATTATCAATGTTTTGTACCAAACAAAATAAAGTAACTTTGCTGTAACGAAAATCTTAGTAGTACTTTGAAATGTGAATGTATTTCGTTGTAACATAATGTGGTGGATAATTAGCACAATCATATTATCAAATGCTATGCTTATATAATATAATTTGTTAACTAATATTTGAAAAATTATTTATTATAATGTACCTAAAACAATGATGCAATTTGTTAATTAATATTTGAAATTGTATTTATTATTTTTTATAATGTAGCTAGAACAACCAGAGATATTACGACATCTTAGGTTTATAATTATAAGATAGAAATAATTATAAAACACAAATTGAAATTTAAATAATAATAAAAAAACCAGTTTTGATAAGGCCACCTATCAACATAGAAAAAAATTCATTCTCTCTTTTTCCCTCTTTCCTTAGGAAGATAAAAGCATGTTATTAATATTTATTTACATAGTAAACTTTTAGTTGTAACTATTTTAGCCCTGTCCTCCACTTTTTATAAAACCATTATAATTTTTTGGATTTTGATGTTACATTGCATTAAAAGTTAAGTGTGCTATTGCTATTTATCTATTCAACCCATACACATGTGATTCAAAGGAATTCAACAACTCATCTAACATGTAACTACTATTAAACTTTTGAGGGGGTACGATATGTCCTCCTCTTCATAAGGGAGGGGATTTGGACCCAGGTTTTATAGTTTCAACTATTTCACATTTCTCGGATTAACCAATTGAGTTGCCTCCCGCACATATAATTTTTCATTCTTTAAATTGTATTATTTATTAATTATTTATTTTTTAACACTAATGACTCAATGACTAAGCAAGAGTAGAGACTGTTCAAATTGTATTTTTGAATGTTATACAGAGTATAACTAGGACTAAACTACAAAATACCCAAACCATTTCAAACATTTTAACCAAAATATGATATATACCTAATTGTTTTAAAACAATATATAATAATAATACATAGTGACATTAAAATATCTTAGATAAAGAACAAAATAAAAAGTTTTTATTAATAATAAAAAAATTAATTATACTTCCATATTAATTGGAATAAAATATTTGATTAATATCCACATTGAATATTTAATATATGTAACATGATTTAAACTTCTTACTCACACATTTTTTTTTACTTCTAATTACTTTACATGAAATTACTTCGCATGCATAACATATTCATTTTTTTTGCAGTCCACATTATTTTTCTATTTAAAACATATTTAATTTTTATTTAAAAAGCGACACATGTCAATTCCACGTTGAGCATGGACAAACTTACACATCCCCTCATGCTGGGATGTAGAATGAGCCTCTTGGCTCAATCATCGTAGCACCCTTTATATTAATAAAATGGACTGTTTTGGGAACTTTGAGAAACGTGAAAGCCTAATACATGCAAACTTCAAACCATGAGAATTGAATTAAGCACTCATAAATTACCTTCTCATTAAATTTATACGAAACTGTTTAAATTATTTACTCGCTTAACAATATTAATAAATATGGTTGATATATGATTGACTGGCATATACAAGATGGAAAATGTTGCCTATTAGTAGATATTTGTTGGAAAGGTAGAGGAGGAAAGAGAAAAATTTGACATGCACATAAACAATACAAGTTGCACACAAAGATCATTACCATGAACCTTGTGAGGGTTATTTATAGTTTTTCGATTAGTGATTCACTCAAAATAATTTCAACATGCACACACACTCTAAGTTCGACTTTACCCAAAATAATACTAAACTCAAACTCATTCGCACTTTACTCATATAATTGACACTCTAAATTAAGAAAACTCTACATGCAAGAGTAATTAGCTATCTTTAACACTCCCCCTCAATTATGACCGCTAAACTAAGACATGAATTATGCCAACTCAAACATGCTTGTTGGTCTAAGTCTCAGCTAGGTTTACAACACCTATGTTTACTGTATGAAACTAAAATGCATTTTTTGCTAATGGCTTACTAAATATATCAACGAATTGATCACTCGATTTACAAGGGTTCATATACATTTTTCCATTGCTCACAAATTCTCTAATAAAATGATATATTGTATCAATATGATTTTTCTTTTGATGGAACACATTATTCTTGGATATTGCAATGGTTTAGGTGTTGTAATAATATATTTTTGTTGACCCTTATTGTTTTTGTTGAAGTCCATCCAAAACTCTTCGTAATGATATTGCTTGACATAATGTTGATGCCAGTACTACATATTCTACTTTGGTTGATGAAAGTGTCACAATAGGTTTCTTCTTAGGCGCCCATGATATCACACTTGAACTAAGATGAAACACATAGCCAAGGTCTGAAAGTGCTCTTTCTATCATCCATACTTCTTGTAAAATCACTATCAATATATCCAATGAAATCTTTTTTATTTTTTCTTGCATAATATATGCCACAATTTGTAGTTCTTGTTATGTATCTGTAACAACCCTAGTTAAAAATCCATGTAAAATATATATAATACCATGGTCATGGGACCCGTATTCCAAGATGAATGTTGGGAAATACATCCTAGCGGATGTTCATTTAGTTTATTATGGCTAAAGGAAATGGCAAAGGCTTTCGAAAGACAAGAGGCCTTAATTGTCATTTATTTATGAACTAATGGAAATTAGGATAAATTGAAGACGAAAGCTCACAGGTTGCATGTGAGAAGGAAATTGAAGAAAATAGAGGCCTCATTGAGAAAAAGGCTTTTGAGGATCAGTTGGTAAGCTTTTGATAGGTTTTGGTGGACCTCCCTTCTAGTCCCTCTCTCTCATACTCTTGGACACTTAGAGTTTTGTTGGATCACTATTGGAGTGTGTGTCTTACTCGGAATTTTGGAATAAGAAGGAAAAGGAAGAGAAGGAAAGTGAAAGAGGACATCGGGATCAACAACTACAATGATTTTTTCTTGCAGGTACCAAGTTGCATATATGTTTTCCTCACTGGTTTTGGAAAATGTGGCACATGCATGTGGTTTCTTCGTTATGCTTTTTCATTGGCATGGAGGATTTCCTGGATTGATATTAGATTCTTCTAGCCTTTCCATTTCTTAGATAGTGATGGTTTTGTGGGTTCATTTCTTTGTGTTTCTAGTTGGTTTTCATGTTTCCTTTAGCTTGGGTTGAGTTATTAGTTCCTGGAGCCTTGGTTGGACAAACACTCTCGAAACCCTGTAACAGGTTGGGTTAAGTTATTAGTCCTAGGGCCTTGGTTGGACATACGCTCTGGAAGCCCTATAACAACTTAGATTGAGTTACTAGTCCCGAAGCCTTGGTTGGATAAACGCTCTAGAGCCCTCAATGGGTTGATTTACTAGTCCTGGAGCCTGGGCTGGACAAACACTCTAGAGCTCGACAATAGTCATGGGTTGAGTTACTAGTCCTGGAATCTGGGTTGGAAGAAATACTTAGGAGCCCTGGAAGGCTTGGGTAGAGACCAATCTGATGATGGTGTTCTGATGTCCGAATATGAGGTGGAATAATTCTTTGGTCAGTTGATGTGGTTGACCTATAGAAGCCGTAGATGCTTTTGATTGATGTGTTTTGTGACATCACACATTCATGCTTGGAATATGGCACAGGGTGACTTGTTGAAGAGAGATTTGGCTCAACCATGTCTACGGTCAGGGGGAACGTGGTAGTCCCATACCAAGTTGGATTTTTCATCATTAATATGAGATCCTTTCTCCTTGATATCTCATGAGTATTATATTTGTTTATATTTTTATTATATGGCTATTGTTTCCTTGGTAATTCTGTTGTTATTATGTTGGTTAGGAATATGTATTATGACAGTGGCTATGTATGGCTCTCATCATGTTTCTACTTATAAATGAATGAATGGTTTTTCAATGGCCTAATGGATGAAACTGCAACTAAAGTGATAAGGAAGCAATGCCTCATAGTAAATCTCAAATAAGTATGACACCCCTATGCTTAGATCTGTCATTTACACCTATAGATTACATTAATGCCAAGTGTTTGACAGAATGTCAATCTCATTTGGATATGGTCAGGCTTAGTCTTGGAGTTAGTTTTTGGTTTGATAATATTTTAATCATGTTTTTAATGATTTCTGAATGTTAAAACAAGTTCTAGGCAGTGGTCGCAATTCTAGGATTGAAAATTTCTTTAAATTCCCGGACTCTATAATGGGTCTGCTGGAAATAGCCCCTGGACTCAGGCATGCATGCTTGTGGTAGCATCTAAAGCTCTCCAGGTACTGGCATGCCCATAACATGGAAGCGTTCATAGTCTTAACAGTTTAAAGACTTAGTGGGACCCATGGGATGGTTAGTAGAAAGGTTGGAATGGTTCCTAGGGGTGCTATTATTGATGTTGAAGGTCTATATGGTGTGTTTCTATCGGTTTCACTTCCTTAACATGACTTAGGAGGTTGAATCATATCATAGAAAATTATTGTCACATGTTTACTCCGGTTGGCTAGTCAATTGGGTAGATGTGGGAGGAGGACGTTACAAAGTGGTATCAGAGCATTGTTCACCCCTCAGACTAGATAGGTCAGGTGTTGGTCATGCATTCACATCAATTTCATATGTGTTCCTTATGCTTGTAGTCCATGTGCTTGTTGGATTTTCATGGTGTTGATCATGGTTGTAGTGATTTTTCCATGTGAAGGTTAATGGTTTTATTGTGGCATGTGTCATCATGAGTGGATGGTTGTATATGAATTTTGTATGCATATCTATGTCTATATGTTGTTATGCACACATTGTCATGGTTATGGCTATGCATGTATGATAGGTCGTAGATGCATTGTGATGGTCATTATTGTGGTCTTGCTTCATCATGATGTTATTGCTTGTTATGATCCTAATGTATTGGCTAAGATAGAGTAGGAGATGTAGACCATCAGAGTGAGGTTGCAGCACTAGACTTTGGGGTAAGAGCAGATCATCATAAAGGTATTATTTGTTTGGCATGTAGGTATTTTAGTTAATGGATTGTTATATGCATTAAGGTTATATACATTAGGTTTATGTACATGTATATTGATGTTATGGTTACATACATGATATATGCGAGTTGATTAGTATATTCATATGCACGTGTGTTGAGTAGTCATGAATGATAGTATCTTGTGGTTGTATGCATTGCCATTGTTGTTTTATGTTAGATAACTTGATGATTATGTTATATGTTGTTGATGAGTATTTTATAGGTTAACTTGTTATGATTATGTTATATTTTACATGTTGTTGATGAGTATGTTATAGATTAACTTGTTATTGTTATATGATAGTTAACTGGATGTTGATGTTATATGTTGTTGATGAGCATGATATATAACTACTTGTTGTTATATGTTAGTAACTTGATGAATAGGGTTATTGCATTAATATTTTGGTGTTATATCAATGGGATTGATCTATGTGAATATTTCGGTTTATTACATTCATGTATGAGTTAATATGTTGTGATATTATGTCATACTAATCTAGACTGACTATGCAGATGTGATTATGATGTATGAATGACAAATGTTTATGATCTTATGATGTGAACATGTTAGTTAGTTACTGTCATGGATATCATGACCTTATTTATGGTTGAGTTGATATGTTGTGAAGTCATATCATGCTAATTTATCTTGATTGTGTAGACAAGATAGACTCCTGTCAGATACATTAAGTTATAAGCTTGTTTATGCTATCTACTTTGTGCTTTAATGTTTGATTGTCGTCTACTTGATGTTTCAGTGTTTGATTATGTCAGCTAGTTGATTTATTTAACATGGTATGTTTGCAAGTTCGTTGAATGTTTTATGAATTGCATAATATGAATATGTGTATGTAAGATTGCATGAAGGAATGCTTTTGTTTTAAGATGGTTGTACTAACACATATGTGTTGAGACAATTGATATGTACTTGAGTGTAGTAGGTGACAATTGTAGCATTGTGTCCAATGACTACGAGTTGACTATGGATTATGACATGATTTTTAGTTTTGGTAAAGGTTGATTTCAAATGGATAGATATGATTGTCTTGATATTTGGAACATGGGGTTGACATGTATAAAAAATTCCAGGAAACGTGCTTGGTATTAGCAAGAAAAGGCAATAGTTGATGTGTTTATATAATTAGTAGTCTAGTGATGTGTCAATGCATAGTAACACTCAATTGAAGCAAAGAAAAGGTCAAAGAAAGGAATTGGAATTGGGCAGGAATCCTTTTGGCTATGCTTAGAAACCCTAATTTTAAATGAATGAGTGATTTGTATACCAGATGTATTCTTAACCTTGATTTTGTCTGACATTATGTGGATATGTGCTAGATTCATGAACTTGTATTTGACAGGTATATTAGTTAGTCTATAGTTACAGGTGGATATGACAACGGAATTGGATTCCCTTGAGAGATGGTGTGGATGTGTTTAGTTGCAAGAAACGTGCTTGGCATAACAAAGTAAGGTAACTAGCCTATTCTTATTTTTATTTAAGCACTGACAATTATGCGTTGATGGTGGTATGATGCAAGGGATTGCATGGAAAAGAAATTTCCATGGTATCTTGAAGAAGGCTTAGGTTGATGTTTCCCTTGGAAGCACTGGGAACCATGGGCATTGAGTCATGTTGTTTATTGTTAGTCTTTTTCTTTTTGTCTTTTGGTGATTTTTTGTGCTTGATTATGGTTTTGTTTGCATCTTGTGCATGGCCATGACACTTTGTTCGTGGTGTCGTATTGTTATTGGTTTTCATGGTTTTCTTATTGTTTACATTTTTTATTACCTTTTATTGTTTTGATAATATTGGGAATTGGTTTGGAAAAGAGGAAATTTAATGGAGCTCAGGGAAAGTTGTGTGGTACCTGACAGGTAATGTAAGACCTCGATGAAACTCGGTGCATGTATAAGGGCAGTTGAAGGTAAGAGTATGACAACCAATAGGGCTAGTTGCGTCCATTGGTGTAAATGGATGATGGAAGGACAATCATTGGAAAGGTAATCGAGAACAGTAAGGTGAATGGATTTGAGAATCATATGACTTACCTATCTTGGGAACTGTTGTTCTTGATGTTGTTATGTATTACGCAACTTATGCTATTTGATAATTATGTTATAATCATGATTGTACTAATTTCTATATAGGTATAAATGTATGTATGTATGTATGTATGTATGTCATGTCTAACGGGATCATCATGGATCATGATTGTTTTTATGCTAATGTTTATATGTTTATATATATGTATGTGTGTCATTGTCCGATAGGATCATGACTATTTAATGTGAATATTTATATGTAAATATGTATTTATGTATGTTGTTTGCTCACAGGGTTGTTAGGAATGATTCTTGTGGAGGAATGATTTCTTATGCACGTGAATGGCATGACAAGGTTCCTGGTGTTATGGGGAATCAAGTGGGAAGAGTAGTCATGACAAATATACGAGGTCAGTATCATGTGGATATGAATTGATATTGTATGCTTGTATTATGCATATGTTTATGTTATGGGGTACATCAGCTCAATGAAAGTAGCGAGATCCGTGACATGCTAGGATAAGCATGGATGGCGGAGAGACACTAGAAGCAAGGTTTCCTGGTATATAATATGGTCTTGGATGTGCAATGCTACTGTTCTTCATATGTTGTACATGTTACATCTCCAATGTTGTGCACATGTGGTGTTGTGTATATATAGTGTGTGTACATGTTGTTTATACAATGTTATGTATAGGGTGGTACATATAGTGTTGTGTGAATGTTGCATATGCAGTGTTGGGTATAGATGGTGCTATGTACGTGTTGGATATGTGGTTTTGTGTACTTATTTGATTGTGTGCATGATGAATATGTGGTGTTGTGTGCATATGGTGTTGTGCTTATATATGAAACACTATGTACATAGGGTTCTATATATTTGTTGTATATGCAGTGCTATGTACATATGCTATTGTTTTCATGTTGTACATATGGTGCTATGTACATATGGTGTTGTGTGCATGATTGTACAAGTGGTGTTGTGAGCATGTGGCATCGTGTAGATGTTGTACATGTGGTGTTGTGTACATGTGGCATCGTGTACATGTTGTACATGTGGTGTCATGTACATGTCATGCATGTGGTACTATTCACATGTGGTATTATGTACACATTGTATAGGTGGTATGATGTACATGTGACATTGTGTAGGTGGTTTCGTGTACATGTGATGTTATGCACACGTTGTGCAGGTAGTTCTTTGTACAGATTGTACTATGTATGTGTTGTACATATTGTACTGGTGTACATGTGGTATTGTTTGTGTGTCATACATGTGTTGTGGGCATGCAATACTATGTATGTTCATTTTGTAGTCATGGTATCATGACCTGTGAATTCGTTATGTTGTACTTTGTGTATGAATATGTATTGCGTCATGTTTTACATCTAATATAGATTCATGTATTGTGTTTTACATTGGGTGTAGGTGTACGTATGTGTTATGTTGTACATTGGGTGTAGGTGTACGTATGTGTTTTGTTGTACACTGGGTGTAGGTGTATTTATTGTGTGGTGGTGTACACCGGGTGTAGGTGCATGTATTATGTTCTATTGTACACTAGGTGTAGATGTACGTGTTGTGTGTCAAGTGTAGATGCATGCATTGCATGTTTTTGTATTCCATATGTGGTTGTATGTGTGTGATGCACACACTGTGTATGTGAAAATAGTTGAGGAGAAGGCATTGGGTGTTTCTTGGGTGTGGCAACCAATTTGGAGTGCGTATGGAATAAATACAAAGGTAGAATCTAAAGATTGATTAAAGGATAAGTATTATTATGTGATTCAATTTTATTATGCATGTGATTTGTGATTCTAGTATATGATTATTACATGTGATTTATGATGTTGACCTATGATGGTTGTGTTTTGAGCTAACCTCATGTGATATGTTTATACATGTTGATTTGGTCAAAGATTCTAGCTTGATTTGTTGTGGAAAAAAGTAAACAGGATTGCAAGCGGAACTTATCAACGAGCTACCAATGAGGTGTGATTTGAAGTTATTTCAATTTATTTTGAATCTCATGGAAATTATGTGCTTGGTACATGAAGGCATGAAATGCCCAATTGGGTGGTCGAAATTAATGACAAGCATTAGCAACAACAGAAAAAGGAATTGGAACATATAGCATTATGTTGGCAAAGCATTTAGGAGCAGGGCCATTTCGGGACATTGGTACCCAATAGTGTCTATTGATTGTCATGAGCATGCTATGACCAGTATGATGGTTTTAAGGAAGGGACATGTCTTGGTTTTTGTATCTTTCAATACAAGAAATCCTTGCCAAAGGATGGAATACCCGGGATGGGGGTGCGAATCGAACTTGGAAGGTGTGTGACTACATGGAAGGGAGAGACAAGATTTCCTAAGGCACTGTGTAGCAGAGAAGGGAAGGTCGAGGATATATTTTTTTGGTCATTAGAATTGCTAGATGGAATCATATGCACATTGGGAGTGTTCCCTAGAACAATGAGTCGGTAACTGTTCAATGAAAGGACAAGTGGTGAATGATTATAGCGCTAGACATTAGATGAAGATTTGAATTTGACTGTTGATTATGTACTCCCTAGGAAGGATGTGAATCTTGGTATTACTTTGAGGGTGCAAGTGTGAGCCTTTGGATTCCCTTGTTGCGGATATAGGAATCGTATCCTTTTATTTGTAAGTTGAGAAACATATGTGTATATGTGTATATTATTGTAAATATTGTATAGTGATGGTTTATAAAGCTTCACAATAATTATGGTTATTTGTTGGGTGAAGAAAATGTATATGTGTTTATATGTGGTTATTATTTTAAATACCATAATGAGTTGCTTTATAAGGCTAGAGTAAATGGTATGTTTGTCATGTTTTAGTAGATGATCATTGTAAATACTACAAAGAGCGGTGTTATAAATCTTTATGGGCTATATCTTTTGTTTTCAACAGTCTTATTGGTTATAGGTGTCATTGAACACCAAGGACAGTTTTCGTCCAAGGGTGAGGGTTCCGTAACAACCCTGGTTAAAAATCCATGTAAAAATATATAAGACCACGGTCATGGGACACATATTCTTAGCTAAATGTTGGGCAAGACATCCTAGCAGGTGTTCATTTAGTTTATTATGGCTAAAGGAATAGGATAAGGCAATGGTAAAGGATTTGGAAAGACAAGAGGCATTAATTATCATTTATTTATGAAAATAATAGAAATTAGGAAAAGAGGAAGGTGAAAGGTCACAGGTTGCATGTGAGAAAGAAATTGAAGAAAATAGAGGCCTCGTTAATAAAAAAGGCTTCTAAGGATCAGTTGGTAAGCTTTTGACAGTTTTTGATGTAGCTTCCTTATATTCTCTCTCTCTTTCTCATACTCTTGGACACTTAGAGTTTTCTTGGAGTACTCTTAGAGAGTTGGCATACTTGGAGTTTTGGAGCAAGAAGATAAAGGAATAGTAGGAAAATGCAAGAGGACATTGCGATCAGCAACCACAATGGGCTTTTCTTGCAGGTACAGAGTTGCATGTATGTTTTCCTCACTAGTTTAAAAATGCATGGCATATACATGTGGTTTATTGGTTATGATCTATTATTGACATGAAGTATTCCATGAATTGGTAGTGGATTCATCTAGCCTTTCCATTTCCTGGATAGACATGGTGTTGTGGGTTCATTTCTTTGTGTTTTTGGCTGGTTCTCATGTTTCCTTTAGCTTAGGGTTGAGTTATTAGCTCTTGGAGGCTTGGTTGGACAAATGCTTTGGAAGCCCTATAATGACCTGGGTTGAGTTATTACTCCTAGAGCCTTGGTTGGATGAATGCTCTAAAAGCCCTTTAAGAACTTGGGTTGAGTTACTAGTCTCAGAGCCTTGGTTGGACAAACACTTTAGAGCCCTTAGTGGGTTTAGTTACTAGTCCTGGAGCCTTGGTATGAAAAACGATATAGAGCTCGGCAACTGATGTGGCTTGAGTTACTAGTCTTCGAGCCTTGGTTGGACAAACGCTCTAGAGCTCGACAATAGTTGTGGGTTATGTTACTAGTCCTAGAAGTCGCGTTTGAACAAATGCTCTGAAGCCTTGGAAGGCTTGGGTAGAGGCCAATATGATGATGGTGTTGTGATGTAAATCGTGAGGTGGAATCATTGTTTGATGGCCTGAGGTGGTTGGCCTCTAAAAGCCCTAGATGCTTTTTGACTGATGTGTTTTATGAGATCCCACATTCATGCTTAGAATATGGCATGGGGGTGACTGGCTAAAGAGAGATTTGGCTCATCCATGTCTACGGTCAGGTGGAATGTGGTAGTCCAATACCACGTTGGATTTTGCATCGTTAATATGAGGTTATTTGTCATTGTTATCTCATAAGTATTATATTGGTTTATATGTGGATTATGTGACTATTGTTCCCTTGGTAATTTTGTTGTTATTATGTTGGTTATGAATATGTATTATGATAGTGGATATGAATGGCTTTCATCATGTTTCTACTTGTAAATGAATAAACGATGTGTCAATGGCCTAATGGATGTACCTGCAGTTAAAGTGATAACGAAACAATGCCCCGTAGCGAATCTCATATAAGTATGAGAACCATATGCTTAGATTTGTCATTTACACCTGTAGATTGCATTGATTGCAAGTGTTTGACATAATGTTAGTCCTGTTTGGGGATGGTTAGGCCTACTCTTGGAGTTAGTTTTTGGTTTAATAGTCTTGTCATCATGTGTTCAATGGATTCTGAAAGTTACAACAAGTTCTGGGAAATGGTTGGAATTCTAGGCTTGAAAAGGGCCTTAAATTCCTCAGACTCTCACACGGGTACACTGGAAATAGTCCCTGAACACAGATATGTAGGCTCATGGGAGCATCCAAATCTATCTAGATGCTGAAATGCCCATAGCATGGGATCGTCCATAGGTTTAATAGTTTAAATACTCAGTGGGACCAAGGGGATAGTTAAAAAAAAGGTTGTAATGGTTCTTAGGGGCCCTATTGCTAATGTTGAAGGTTTGTATGGTCCGTTTCTGTCAGTTCCACTTCCTTAACGTGACTTAGAAGGTTGAATCATATCATAGTAAATTTTCATCACATGTTTACCCTGGTTGGCTGGCTACCTGGGTTGATGTGGGAGGACAATGTTACAGTATCTTAGAATTATTTTGTATGCTTTCCAATGTCAGCATTTTGGAGACTCCATATATCTAGAAATCAAACTAACTCCTTACATAATATCTAGTCTTGTAGTTGTGAGATACATAAGGCTTCCATCGATGGGAGACTGCTCCATCTGATTTCCGCAAGCCCATCAGAAATTGTTGAGCTCTCCCTAGTGCTCAAGTCCCTTTGAATCGTTTATGTACTCGAACTCACTCTCTTTATCTATTCATTGATGCCAAAAAAATGTAGTTTGACATTAATCTTTGCAAGTTTCTATGTGAAGATTTGAAACAATACAATTATAAAAAGGTATGAGATGAATTACCAACTTCCTGAGTTTGAATGTTGATGATGAAGAGGATGAGAGAAAATGTAATGAATACTCATAGTACAAATTGTGCCATATCGAAGAGAAATCAAGGAACAGAACTCGTGTTCAGTTCTTGGCTCAAAGCATTCAACTACTAGTTCTAGGTGTTCAATTGTTGGTGCAAGCCATTTTAATGATGGCTCAAGAATTACACATATCCTTGATCATGTCGTTTGGGATGTTATCTACAGTAAAGCCCACCGAGGTGATAGTCCAGTCCTTGTCGAATAGGGAATTTGCATATTTATTTCCCTGTGCATCTTTGGTGCCCGCCATTTTCAGCAACACCATGGAGGGGAATTGAATTTGTAACGTGCCACTTGCTATTGAAACAAAGTCGTCTACTGAGGCGAAGGATTTGCGGGGACGGCCAAATGTGGTTGGACTTCAGGCAAAAACATTTCAAGAAACCTTATAAGGGCAATGTTTGAATCATGTTTTTGATAGTAGAAATGGATTCAACACTATCAAAAGCCCCCAAGAAACCTAAAATTGTGAAATTTAACAACTTATACTTAGATTCACAAAAATCTCTAGTGGATTTTATCAAAATAAGACAAGAATTTCCATATCTCTCAAAGAAAAAAAAACCTAATGGTTAGACTATAACTATTGAAACACCATGATTGACAGAGAATATGAATGCTTCAAATCAAGCGCTTTAGCTCAAGGGCTTCAATTACTTTTTATAAATTAAAATAATTCAATTTAAATTCCGAACATTTGCACTCCTAAATACCACAACTGTTGATCAACCCTTTAGATGAAACATATCCCAACATATTCGCTGGACAATTAATCACTTGTGTCGACTAAAATCTATATACAATTCCTTAATCCTTCATCAACACAGATTGATATAAGTACGGGTGTCAGCGAAAAATACTACTACTTAGAGCATGGAATCCCGATTCTATTCTTATTACTGTTTCCTCGATCTTTAGTATTATTTGCATTGATATAATTATTTCTAGGTTCGATTGCCAGCAAGGATCTTCGTGTTAATGCGTGTTCCAATTTCCAAAGTTCAAATATCCAGTGCTCTCTATTAAGAAACATTGTTTTAGAAAATATGGATGCAAAAACTTATATACTTTTCCTTTTTTAGTCCCTGCGCCTTCGGGCTGCAGGGAATATAGTAATCGATTTGTAGCATTTTCATTAATAGGCACAGAAACCAAGCAACGAACGGAATTCATTAACCTAAGTTTCAAGTTTATATTCCATAAATCACTTTTTTTTAACCAATACGAAAATTTCTACCGCTATTTCAACCACTAAGAATTTTAAATTTATATTCCATAAATCACTTTTTTTTAACCAATACGAAAATTTCTACCGCTATTTCAACCACTAATAATTTTAAAGATCTTATTTGGCCTCATATCGAGGCCAGGATCTGGGCAAACTTAGGATAAATCTTCATTTAACTTATGGATTCAATGAATTTTCTGAAAATGGAAACTAATGCTAGCATTAATCAATAAACATTAAATGTTATGTGGATACTTGGTAATGTTTGGTAATGTTTATTTGATTAATATATCACACAACACACAACCAAATCAGGACATCAGGTGCACAGATGGCTCTATGCATGTATTGGTGTGGTGTCAACCTAATGCACCTCCATTCCTTCTTATATCACCACACCCATGCCTCCCCACAGCATCGAACTAGCAGTTTGTATTCGCTACGCGCAACTTCATTTCTTGTTGGTTTTGCTCTGAAATTAATCAGTTTTCCTCTTCTTGGATCATCAATTGGGGCGGCTACTTACACTGGTGCTTATTTTCGTCCTGGTCGTTCTGCTTGGCCCGGTTCTGCTCCTGGAATTAACTACCAACGCAATACCAAAATCTGCGAGAAAGACTCAATTCAGACATAAAATCACATGGTAAAATCACTAGAAAAATTCAATCTATTTTTACTAGTTCTGTTTTTTTCTAAAAGAAATTTAATCTATTTTTTGTCGCCTGAGAAATTATTCTTATCCATTAGTCCTTGTGGTTGATACTCCGTGAAAAACATTAACTGTAACTAAAAATGTGATCAGAGTGTGCTGCAAAGGAAAAGAAAAGCAAAAGGAAGGCGTGCAGGAGGAGAAGCAGGGTTAGATATACCTGCCGTTCTGAGACCACGTATACATCGCAATTAAATTCATTTTTTTCCTTTACATAAGCATACATGATTTTGAAAACATGCAAGATTATCCAGACTTGATAAATGAGTACATGTAATTGTTAGGAGACTATAAACATTACCTCCCAAATTGCATGATCTGAATACAAGTCCAGTGGATCCAAATTGCTTCTTTGAGGAATGATACTAAGTTTTGATCTCAGATCATGAAGACCTATATTGCAAATGTCTAGGTCATTGAACAGAATTCTTCCTCCAGTTGGTTCAAGCAGTCGAAATAAGGCTGAAATAAGAGTCGTTTTGCCGCTGCCTGTTCTTCCTACTAGTGACTATTCCCACTTTCTTCTCACCCTCAAATGTGCAGTTAATACGTTATCTGCAAAACAGAAGAATTCCATTTAGAAGATTCAAGTATTGTAATTTGTGGGCATGTTATAGATATCATTTATTTGTAAATTTACACCATACCCATTTCTCCCAAATTGACTGGTTAGCGTGTCTATGGCCATACCTGCATAATTTTAGCTCTGAAAAACGTGCAGTTAATACCTTATCTGCAAAACAGAAGAATTCCATTTAGAAGATTCAAGTATTGTAATTTGTGGGCATGTTATAGATATCATTTATTTGTAAATTTACACCATACCCATTTCTCCCAAATTGACAGGTTAGCGTGTCTATGGCCATACCTGCAGAATTTTAGCTCTGAACCCAATCTTTACAAGAGGAACACGCAGAATAATATAACAGCTTACATGCAAATGAAAACGTGGAGGCAGGAGGTAGTGTCGGATGCCAGACTATTTGGTATACACCTGAGATGGCCGCCGCTGGTTCAAGGTCTTCATATAGACCACTAGCAGAAGATCAATTATCTTGATTAATACAAAATTTCAAGAACAGATCTGTCTTCCATGACAATGAAACCCCCGCTGGTAGTTCTGTCATCGTCTGTCTTATAAGCCACCCACCGGCGACTCTGTTTTTACCTTGGATTGCATTAATTCAGAAAATTTAACAAACAAAAAGACAATAACATAATTGGCCAGCATTGCCAGGACAAACAATGGGGAAAATTAAATCTGGGGTTGGGAATTTTACTTGCAGCACACAGACACAGAAAAAACTAAGATGTAACTGCAGCAGATCTGCCCATGGCGGTGGCCGCTTCATCTTCCATCCATTTTTGGGGGAAGTAATAATTGCAGTCTCGATAAGGCATTGCTCCATTAGATAGGTTTTTACAGTCGGGAGCTAGGTGGTAATGGACATTGGAGCCAACAGTTAATGGACGTCGCTGACAGCCAAGCTAATCAGCTAACCTTCGTTCCACCGCCCGCTACAAAATGATTTATTTATGCCAGAATAAGGCATTTGGTATGCATGCAGGTTTGTGTTGAGCATGAGAGATACGTGGCCTAAACATGTGTTTCTTTTCGATCTTGTTGATGCTAACCCCATCTTGTAGGTTGAATATCCACTCGCTCTCTCGCTAGGGCTGCAAGCATGTAAAATATAAAACACTAATGCAAATCCAATTAAATCCATCCTCAATATTTAACACGTGTAACTCTAAAATTACCAATACACAAACACATATATGTGTTGGTTGAAAAATTCTGGTAATTAATTGTATGAGGAAATGCTTGTCCCGACATATTGTGCCATCTTAGGTCGTGGAAAAGAAATGATCCTTAAAAGCCAGAGCTACATAGTGGCATTACTTGTCACGATTACAAAATATGTTAGCACCCGTTCGTGGAGGAGGGAATTGAATAAGCCACTAGAGTGAACACGGGAATTAAAGAAGTCATTTAAATCATGGAAAAATAAGTCATGTATATATAAATAACTCCTTAAAATTGAATATACTACTGGTGGTTCCAAAAAATGAAGTCGATCAACCATATCTGTAAAAGTAGTAAGTACAAACATCAACTAAATAAATAAATTTGACTGTGCTAATATTAAATTTCAATTAAAAATCCCAAAAAATAGTCATCTCATTAAATTGCACCTCTAGATGAACACAAAAACCAAATCTTAGTATTACATTTGGCTTCTTCGTATCCATACCATGTGTGGGATCAAATCAATAGATGAAGTAGATGCTAATGGCAATGAATGGGAAACTGATAACATCCACAAAATTAATGCCATAAAAGTGCGAAAGCGAGGCATGAGCCTGCTGGGGGCTCTTCATGGGAATCCCAAGATCGTGGAACATTCATGGCCATAATCAGAAACTAGGTGGTGTTAGGGCTCCACTGGAGTAGGTCAAGGGGGTCTTTAGAAGCTTGGAATTGGAAGGAATTCTTTCGACAAATTAGATCTAAGGGCACCAACCAAAATATTTGTGGATTCCAAGGGTATTGATTAAACTTGTATTTGCTGTGAAGAAGCTTTACTAACTCACAGCCATATGATCCCCCTGACAGCCACTGTCGAAGGGCACCAATCACCAATCAAATAATTTGTGGATTCCAAGCGTGTTTGTTACGGTCACGACAATAAACCTTTGACATTTGTTGTGAACAAGCTTTCCTAACTCAGCCATATAATCCTGTGAAACAAATGGTTCTGGTAAGAAATTTGTTATGGTGCTCCGGGAAAAGAACATAGCTTTCTCAAGCACTTTATTTGCGGAGTTTCAGTGTTTGAAATCTATTTACAAATAATATTATTTTTGTCTTATCTAAATAAATGTTTCTATGAGTAGAAATATTTAAATAATCTTGCAGGTGCTTCTGATAATATAAATTCCAGCTCTATGGCTTACAACACCACTATGACTCATTATCACTTGTTATGGAAAACAACTGTTCCTTATCTTATTTGTGTAGTTGCTGCTATGGTATTCCTACTAGCCGTTGCATTAGCTATTCTAGCTTGCCCATACTGAAGAACAATTAGCTCTTCGCTATTTGCTAATCGCATTGGCTAATCAACTGCGGCTTCTCGACTGGGCTGGATACAGTCAGTGCAGTTTGTGCAGCTATAAAACTGCGGCTTCTCGACTGGGCTGGATACCAGTCAGTGCAGGTTTGTGCCGCTGATTAAAACTGCGGCTTCTCGACTGGGCTGGATACAGTCAGTGCAGTTTTGTGCAGCTATAAAACTATGCAGTTTGTGCAGCTAACAACCGATCCACTTTGCAGGGACTAATCTTGCAGGTGCTTCTGACAATATAAATTCCAGCTCTATGGCTTACAACACCACTATGACTCATTATCACTTGTTATGGAAAACAATTGTTCCTTATCTTATTTATGTAGTTGCTGCTATGGTATTCCTACTAGCTGTTGCATTAGCTATTCTAGCTTGCCCATAATGGAGAACAATTAGCTCTTTGTTATTTTCTAATCACATTGGCTAATCAACTGCGACTTCTCGACTGGGCTGGATACAGTCAGTGCAGTTTGTGCAGCTATAAAA
>APFE031279793.1:131790-151626 GCA_000404065.3 Pinus taeda | reverse complement strand
CTATGCAGTTTGTGCAGCTAACAACCGATCCACTTTGCAGGGACTAGCTGCTACGCAGCCGGTCTTGTTTTACAATTAAATTGGAAGCAAATTAATTTTGGGACACAACTCTCATAAAACTGCCCAAATTTTGCTGCGAGGTTTGATTTTGTATTGCGAAATGAAGTCTTACCGTAGTTGAAAATTTATTTTAACAAAATTAAAGGAAATCTATTATATTATATTGTATAGTTAAAGTTTTGTTAAAGGTGTTTAATTTTAATTTAAGGTATATTGTAAATATTAAAGTTTGTTAAAGGTTTTAAATTTTAATTAAGGTAGATGCAGATTGGTTGATTTTTATTTATTATTATATTATTATATATATATATATATAGTATTATATAATATCATAATATATATTATATAATTAAATAATATATATTATTATTATTAAATATTTTAAGGGAAATTTTACATATTTAGTCTTAATGCTTATCAATTATTTTTTAGGTTGCATTGTTATTTAATAAATTAAAAAGTCAGATCTAAAAAATTAGATTTATGTCACATGGGTCCCTGCCCACTAATTCCTAGGAACTTGAGATTATTCCATTTCTAATATGTTCCTTCATGATAACTTCATCATTGTTATTTATAACATTCATTTATATATAAGTAAATTTTATAAGTAGATTTGTGCCAAGTGGCTTCCAGCTTATCAATTTCCTAGGGATTTGAGATTATTCCAATTCTAATAAGTTCTTCCATGATAAGTTCCTCATTATTATTTATAATGTTCATCTATAGTTCCCTTTTTTTCTTAACGCAAATTTGACTCATAACCTTTTTATACATGGTTAATGAGGTAAATGTGTGCATTAGTAAGACAATGTTCGTGTTGCAATGGTTTTTTGTTTATATTTATGAAGTCTTTGATCATATCAATGAAAGTAATATTTTTAATATAATTATACTACTAATAAATAAAAGGGAATTAGAAAATTTAAAAAATAATAATAGAGGGGGTAGAGTAATGTAAGCCTTCGTAGACTTAGCAGTCAAATCGCTGCGCGGAGGTGGGTCCCTTGTCCCACAAACAAGGGGGTCTCATACACCAATTTGGTGTCTGGCTTGGCTGTGACCTTAAAAATGGATATTATTATTATTATTAATAAATTTAAATGTACTCAATGGCAGTAAACGAAAAAGCTTAAGCAAAGAAGTAATATTTTCTTCCAACAAACCTTATTTTTTTTTTAATAGCATGGGGATGTTCATTATTCAAGTTCACCTAGAATACATCAATAATAATAGTCTTCATATTAATATATTTAATTTGATAGGATTGTTTTTCATTATTATTATTAAAGTTATTAATGGTTTATATTTATCAATATTAATAATATTATGTTAATAATTTTAGTATTAATATTATTAATAATTGTAATATTAGTAAGATTAATATTAGTATTAGTGTTAATAACATTAATATAAAGCCTTAAGGGTTAGCTCAGTTGGTCAAAATCTCACTGTTTCGGAGGTTACAAGGTCCATTCTCCTTGAAGCCCTTGGAGTTGCGCCTAGCTAATGGGCCGTGGGGCTAGATTCCCTTTAGTGTCGTTCAGTCCAGATTTTTCGTGGACGTATCCACCACCCATTGACCAAGGCTGTTGGTGAACCACATTCAAAAAAAAAAACATTAATATTATTATTAATAACATAATATAAAATAAGGATTATGTCATTTGAGTTTATCTTTTTAGATTATAGTATTGGATTAATAATATATGGTGTTTAATATTAAATTTTAATATATTTTATAGCATATAAGAGTATATCCACTGTATTTATTAATGTAATTGTACTAGCAATATTAAATAATAATATTTAGGCCGATAGGACTTCCTTTGAATCAGTTTAGTAGTCTACACTTTCATTCTCTGATTGACATCTATATCTCTTGTTGTTTGAAATCTGGCATAACTTTTTCTCTATCCTCTGATTGAAATCTAGATCTTCTGCTCTTTGACATCTGGTACAAATTTTCCTCTTTCCGCTTGACATCTGGCACAAATTTTCCTCTTTCCTCTTGACATTTGTTTCCCACATGCATCATTATTCTCAGTTTCTTCATGTTTGGTTTGGTGGAATTATGCCCACCTGAATCTATTCCACTTTACACACCTGTTGTTTCATATTTCTCGATGCATGCCCTACTGCACTTGGATTTGTTCCCCTACATGGTGCATGTTGCTGCAGTCTTTCACTATCTGTTATTGTACCTCTGAAACTAAGAATCTAAAGGCTAGCTTGATAACAAGTGTCTCCTTTGAGTTGTGTCCTTTGCAAAATATGTTGCGTGGTTCCTACAGATACCCTTCGAAAATTTTCATGGCAGAAATCTGATGGTTCTCATCTGCTTGGGTTAGTTATGGCTATAACCACCTTACCCCTCATCACATTCTCACCTCATTTGCCTTTTGTGTGCCCAGAGGAGCTCTGCTCAGCAACTTGTACCTTCGCCTTTTATTTTGTCAGTTACTTTGCTCAGGCTAGGATGCCAGGTAATCTCTATGGCAGTTTCCTTGCAGATCTGGTATTTAAATTTTTTTTGAAGAGATAAGGTTATTTTTTTCCTATATTGAGGTGGCTATGTTCTTGTCTGCCAGGAAATCAGACATGGATTTTCTGGTCATCTCATCCATATAACTTTCATGAATGTGGCCGAATTGGCCATTCGGCCTACCACTTCTCTGGGTATTACGATTTTCCTAATCAATCAGGATTCGGATGTTTACAATACTACCTGAATTTTAATAAATATGACTTCTTATCTGCATTCTGAAAATATACTGTTTGGAGTATACGATTTTATGCGCAAATTTTAGTTTCTCCATAACTTTGAATTCTAGGTATGACGAAAACTCTGGGTTTTCAAACACTTCGTTTTTTATTTATTTAAATGGTGAATATCCTCCATGTTTTGTCATAGTTGTGTTTTCTTTCCTACAGTTACCATATTGCATGTAACAGTGATTAGGAACAGTTTGGCTCTGTCGATTCCCCTTCACGGTTCAATTTTTCTTATAATTTAGTTCCAAAAACTAAAGTGGTATATCCAACGCATTGCTGTGAATAAATCCTTACTGTAAAAGGTTATTTAGATACTATTTCTACTTCCAATTCGTATTTGTTTCTACCTCTTTCTAGATTTTACAGCCTTGGTTTACAACCTATTGCAATTTTACTGTTTTTGTTTAGTTTCCAATTCTTTATTCATTACAGAGTGGGCATTGTTACTATTCCAGTGATTAAGTGGGACCCGGTTCCTTTGGGACCTGCAACTCACCATGTGGAGCATATTGTATGTATAAATATTGAACAAAGACCATTCTGGATGGTAACATACATAGCACTGAAATTGACTTCTCACAAAGGCTAATAGATATGCATGAGAAGCATTGTCCCTTTGGGGACTATACCATGTACTTATCCTCCTAAAAAGAATGAGAATATAAAACTTATAACATGTACTTGTTGAAACCTATGTTTTATGTATTCCTAGCCTCCTAGGATGTTGGTACAAATGTTCCAATATATCTAAATCCCATCACGAAGAACGTTGCAACTTGCATATAAAGGTAGACATAAAAGTGATTTTATCCTAAGATGCACAGAAGAAAGGAGAGCATGTAAAGAAAGGAGAAATGGAGACAATCGTCGTAAAATCATAGTTGACAATGGAAACATAAACATTGCTGACAGCTTGGCAGGGATGGTCGAGAGTTAAACAAAACATTCGTGCAGTAGAGGCATTAATGGGTGTTCTAAAGAGACATCACTGTTTAGGATTTGATGACCACCCTTATTGGCAATAATGTCTTTGTCAGGTTTTCTTTCCCTTCATTACTGCCCATTTAATTTTGTGAATCGTGAATATTGGTTCTATATATCTGCAAGTCTCCTTTTGATTTATTTTCTAGCTTTTTCTTCTTCTACAATTTCTGTAACATACAAGCATTACTTTGGTATGGACATCTATACTTTGGTATGGACTATCTTGGTGACATTTGGTCACTTAGATGAGACATGGTGGAGATGGAGACCTACATATGTTGCAGGATGTTTACCATATGTGAGGGGAGTCGACATCATGGTTTGATGCTTGGAATTGGGATGTTGTCGAGGATGACAACGACTTCAGGTGGAGGAGGATGTAACGCCCTAAGGTTTGTGCGACGGGCGGGCACCAGGCGACCTAGCGGGCGCGCACGACGGGCGTGGGACGGGCGCGTGCTGAACAGGCGTGCGACGGTGCATCACACAAAATGCGACGTTACTTCCACACAAAATGCGACGAAACCAGAATTGCGACAGAAGGTGCGAACGACACTTGGAGAATGTGGGCAAGCGTTGGAAGGTTTATAGACGTGTTGAAGGGCCTTGAGCAAGGCAAGACCGACACACACAAAAACGGCGTTGGGGCGCGGTTGTAGAGGTTTTGGGGGTCGGCCAAGGGGCTGCCGCCCACCCCTCACACACGTTGCAGTGCCTATATATAAGTGAGCGTGGAGAGCTCATTTCACCATCAAAGAATCATCTTACATCTTCGCAGAGCAGGTAGGAACTGCGCACAAGGGAGGAAGTGCGCACTTAGCTTGGAAACTTGTACGACGGGGTTGTAACTTAGAAATAAACTGAAGGTTGTGCGGAGGTGGTTCTGAGGTACGGTTTTAGTGCAGATTTGGTAGAGGGTTATAGGTGGCTCATGTGAGCACCATTCTTTGTATGAAGGAAGCATAAAACTGTTGTAAAGGCAGATTGCCTATATTGTAAATTTGGCTAAGTGTTGGCTTGGAGTTTGACAAGCACACTTGTAATGTAAAAACTGATATTCTTAATAAACGGTTTGGCAGGCTCACATTACGGGGAGTTTCCCCTCCCCTTTATACTTGTTGCAATTGTTGATGTTCTTGCTATTTAATTGCGATGGATAATGAATGAGTATGGGCTTCATTAACTATAAAGGATAAACATGTTTACTTGGTTGCGAAACACAAGCTAAGTAATGTGAAGGTGAATTTAGGCGTAGTCCATGTGCACGAGTATTGTTAAAAAGAAAGTGTTCGGTGGTGCCATACCTCGCCGGCACGGTTGAAAGACCACCATAGGCTTGGGGGCGTGACACATAGGGATAAGAAGATCCGAGTATGGCATCATCCAACAAGGCGTCCTATGTCTCTGCAACTATCGACAACACTACCAACTAGGAGAAACCATCTCAAGAACCTTTTCGGATCTGCCAATTACGTGGAAATTGGAAGATATCACAAAAGCCCATGGTTTAAGCATTTCGATGGAGTAACCTGCTCGGTGGTAGGGTTTGACAATGACCTTTTGTACTCAGGCTCATGGGATAAGACCGTAAAGGTTTGGAGATTAAGAGATTTCGTGTGTGTGGAATCAATCAATGCCATTGTCGTTGGTGGGCATGGGATGCCTTTTACAGCATCCGCCGATGAAACTGTAAAAGCATGGAAGCAAGAGGCAGTAAAGGGAAGAGACCGATGCCACCGTAGACTGGTCATACAGCTCAAACAAGGCAAGGATATTCACGCATCCCCGGTCAATGATATAACGCTAAGCTTAAATGAACTAGATACTCCGGGACCTCAGCCTCTAAGATCCACTGCTGGACTTCATATGAGAAGTCTATTGAGATTAATATATCTTTCAGAGGAATCCTAAAGGGTCACAAACGTTGGGTTTTGTGCCTGACAAGCGTTGTGAATCTGCAGACAAAAGTATTAGGATCCGGAAGACGGAGTTAGTATCAGGAACCGGAATTCACCACACATGCTTGGCCATTTTGGAAGGTCACAGTAGCTCTGTGAAATGCATGGCAGCTGCTGCTCCTTCATGCTCCTTCATGGACAACTTATTCTTCCTCGCTGTCACACTATCCGTCTTCTTCTTCGCCATTAAGTTCATATCAAGACAGTAACAGTTCTACTCGAAGTGTAGATGATGATTATGTTAATAAAGAAGGGCGTAATTGTGATTCCAAAAAGTTTGTCTTGTATAGCGGGAGTCTCGATGGCAGCCTAAGTGCATGGTGTATAAATAGTAATGGCATCCGAAGTGAGAGTTGTTGTAGTTATTCATTTAAGTAGGCAATCGTGGGCATTCATGTGATTGACGTGATTTAAAAACAGCGTTGGCCTCAGGACAACGGAAGATTCGCATCATGTAGCTGGAAACCGACGGAATGAGAATAACCAAGGGAACCAGTAATCGATCGGAGAGCTGTCTGATCTTTGTAACAGTGTTGTGCCACTGTCGATGCTTTTAGAAATCAAAATACAGTAACTTTGTTGTAACAAAAATCTTGGCAGTAATTTGAAATGTGAATGTATTTCGTTGTAACATAAATGTGGTGGATAATTATCACAGTCATATTATCAAATGCTATGTTTATCCGCATCATGTTTTATCGCTGGGCAATTTAGTTGGCTATTGTTGTGTTATGTTTGAATGGTGAGATTTAAGGTTTAGTTTGTGTTATGTATGAATTGTGAGATTCAAAATTTTAAAAATGGAAAAAGCAAAACGAAACAGATATACGGAAATTTTTTAATCCCATCAGCTCAGAAACCGATATTTGAAGTTAACTCCTTAAATAATAAAAAATGCAGCAAATCCTCTGCAGCAAAAGTGCAACCACTTTCATTTTCATATTATGTGATCAATGCTTGAACGTTGAACTTGAAAGACACTTAAGAAAACTTTTAATAACCATGGGAATGAATTTCATGAGGTTTAGATTTGAATTTGAAGGTCAAGTTGTTGACCACGTGGAAGCGCACCGCATTCGCTACGTTACTTCAGAAGTGCAATGAATTCATGATTTGCAAGTTTCTGATAATGCCTTCTACTTATTGATGTTCCAAAAAATAAGAAAAGAACTCCCACAACATCATACACCCACTAGAAAACACTTGTCTCAACTGTATGCTTCCACCCATCAAAATCACCATCTACAACAAAAGTGTAACAACTAATATTTTTCGAATATCTCCAAAACAGTGAACCAAATTGAGTTTATTTTTTGTCAGCAAGTTAATAAAATTATAATTATTATCCATAAAATATCGAGCTAAATCCGACTCACCAGATTGAGTTTATTTTTTTTCAGCAAGTTAATAAAATTATAACTATTATCAATAAAATATCGAGCTAAATCCGACTCACGGACCTTGAGAAAAATCCAAAAATGGATGTAGATGACGGTGGCTCATTTCAAAAAAACTATGAACTATTTTGAGCTAAAATTAAGTGAGTTTATTCATTTCATCCCATGCATTTCCTATAAACATTTCATGGGAAATGGGCACAGGGTTTAAGAGTTATGGTGAAAATATGTTTGCATCATTAGCGTAGTAATAAAGCACAATGAACTAAGAATTCATCTTGGTGAGGTATCTAGTTGCTTTTTTCGACATGTAAAGGTGAACTGAAAAACTTGTGAGATGAGCCATTCAGAAAAATGAGATTTGAAGCGAGGAGTTGGTGATAAACTCTTAACTTGCAAAAGCACAGAGCCAGAGCACAATGAATTTCATTTGCATGAATTTGACCAGGTGTCACGGTAATATTTGACTGAGAAAAATAATTGGAAGACGATGCTTGATACCCTTAAGAACCTTCTTTGAAACTCCATGTGAAAAAAGGAATGTTAAAATCATAACCCTTAACTAAAACTTGATGCCTTTGATAATAGCGCAACGTAAGGAAGAAACACAACAAATAGAGAATTGCAGCAACAACTTGTGGTTATATTGATATGATGAAATCTTTGATGTGATCTTGCAACTAACTTGACAAGACAGCACTTAATTCGATTTTATGATGAAAAACTCAAAAGACTAATAACTTGATCTCTAAGAGATCATAGCAAAACTTTACAAAGTGACCAAAATGATGATAAGACTAAGCTTGATTTTGACTACTATAATATAGGACACTAATAGGTTTATAAGATCAATCATGGTCAACCATGGCCAATCATAGCCAACCATAGTCGATTTTCGCATTATGGCAATGATTGTCTCAATATGAAAATGAACCATGGTCTAATGTAGCATTGTTGCAAAGATTGTCTCCATATGAAAATAAATCATGGTCAACTATGGTCTAACATGGCATTTTGAAAATGATTGTCTCAATATGAAAATCAACCATGGTCACATTATGACATTGTCTCTTGGTCCAATGTCACATTGTGACAACATGGTCATCCATGGTCAACCATGGTCCAATGTAGCATTGTGGCAAAAAGTGTCTCAATATGAAAATAAACCATGGTCAATCGTTGTCCAACATCGCATTATTAGAAATGTTGTCTCAATAACAAAATCAATCATGGTCCACCGTAGTCTAATGTTGCATGTGAAAAAGATTTTATAAATCAAAAATCAAACATGGCCAACGATGGTCAACCATGTTTATTTTAGGGTCTCTAATATTTTACATTGTGTTTATAACCCATGGTCAACCATGGTCCAATGTCGCATTGTGACAAAGTTTGTCTCAATATGAAAATCAACCATGGTCCAAAGTCGCATTGTGACAAAGGTTGTCATGACATTAAAATCAATCATGTTCGATTATGGTCAACCATGGTCCAATGTCGCATTATGACTATGATTGTCTCAATATGGAAATCAACCATGCTCAACCATGTTCCAACATCGGATTCTGACAAATATTGTCTCAATATGAGAATAAACCATGGTCAACCATGGTCGATCATGGTTAGCCATGGTCAATAAACATGGTCACATTGTAACAAAGATTGTCTCTTGGTCCAACGTCACATTGTAACAAAGATTGTCTCTTGGTCCAATGTCACATTGTGATAACCAACGTCATCCTTGGTCAACAATGTTCTAATGTCGCATTCTGAGAAGGATTGTCTCAATATGAAAATCAACCACGGTCAATGATGTTCAACCATGGTCACATTATGACAAAGATTGTCTCTTTATCTAACGCCACATTGTGACAACATGGTTATCCATGGGCAACCAGTTTCCAATGTCTCATTGCGAGAAAGGTTCCCTCAATATGAAAATGAATCATGGTCAACCATTTTCCAGTGCCTCATTGTGAGAAAGGTTCCCTCAATATGAAAATCAATCATGGCCAACCATAGTATAATGTTGACTTGTGAAATTTTTTTGTCAATAAAAGAATCAATCGTGGCCAACCATGATCAACCATGTTTGTTTTAGGGTGTACAATATTTATCTTTGGGTTTATATACCTTGGGTTTACAATATTTATCCCTTGGGTTTAATATTATTCCCTTGGGTTTATAATCCCTTGGGTTTTTAGCATTTAATCGCTTGGGTTAATTATTCCCTTGGGTTTATAATATTTACCTTTGGGCTTATATGCCTTGGGTTTATAATATTAATCCCTTGGGTTTAATATTATTCCCTTGGGCTTATAATACCTTGGGTTTTAGAATTAATCCCTTGGGTTTAGAATATCAATCTCTTCAGTTTATCAAATATAACGGTTCACATTCCTAGGATATAATATTATTCAGAAGGTTTATAATATTAATCCTAGGGTAATAATAAAAATCGCTTGTATATATAATGATGGTCAACTATGCGCAACCAGGGTTTAATGTGACATTGTGACAAAGATTGTTTCAATATGAAATCAACCATGGTCAAATGTCGGATTGTGATAAAGGTTGTCTCAATATGAAAATTAAACATGGTAAAACATGGTTAACCATGTTTATTTAAGTGTTTATAGTATTTATCTTATGATTTATATACAATCTTTTCCCTACGGTTTAATATTGTTGCCTTGGGTTTATAGTCACTTGGGTTTTTAGTATTAATCCTTTGGGTTTATTATTCTCTTTGGTTTATAATATTAACCTGTTGGGTTTATTAATCTAAGTGTTAATTTTACTAGAGTGTAATATTATTCATAAAGTTTATAATATAAATCCTCGGGTTTAATATGAATCCCTTGGGTTTATAATCATGGATAACCATGGTCAACTATGATCCAATGCCACATTGTCACAAATATCTTCTCAATATGAAAATCATGCATGGTCCAAAGTCGCAATGTGACAAATATTGTCTCAATGTGAAAATCAATCATGTTGAACCATGATCAACCATGGTCAATAAGCATGGTCACATTGTGACAACGATTGTCTCTTGGTCCAACATCACATTCTCACAACCAAGGTCAAGCATGTTCCAATGTTGCATTATGAAAAAGATTGTCTCAATATAAAAATAAAACATCGTCAACCATGGTAAATCATGTTCAATGATGGTCAATAATCATGCTACATTATGACAAATATTGTCCCTTATTCCAATATCATATTGTGACAACATGCTCTTCCTTAGTCAACCATGGTCCAACGTCGCATTGTGAGAAGGATTGTCTCAATATTAAAATCAACAATGGTCAAGCATGGTCAACCATTAGCCAATGTTGCATTGTGTGAAAGGTTGTGTGAATATGATAATCCAACATGTTCAAACATAATTCGATGTTGCATTGTGACAAAGATTTTATAATTATGAAAATCAATCGTGGTCAACCATGTTTATTTGAGGGTTTATGATATTTATCTTAGGGTTTATATACTTTAGGTTTATATTATTTATCCTTTGCGATTAATATTATTCCCTTGGGTTTTTAGTATTAATCCCTTGGGTTTATTATGTTTTTAGGTTTAATATATTTATCTTTGAGTTTATATACCTTAGGATTATAATATTAATCCTTTCGGTATAATATTATTCCCTCGGGGTTTTAGAATTAATCCCTTAAATTTATAATAACAATCACTAGGGTTTATCAATATGAGGGTTCATATTCCTAGAGTAAAATATTAAGGAATTAATATTAAATAATTAATCATTTTAAAGTTATCATTATTATGATTAAATAATTATTTGTTATTAAGATTATTATTTTTGTTAATATTATTATTATTATAAATAAATATTATCATTAAATAATTAGGAGAAAAAACATGTCTTTAACGGTCTCATAAGGAGAATGGAAGAAATCAGGAATATTGTGTTCAAAACATATATCACAACCCATTCTAACATATGATTCATGGTAAACAGGAACTATGCCCGTTCTGTTCATACCATAATTAGTCCACCAATCCTACATCCAATAACTTTATTGGTTTCGTTGAATGATTCCTGTGGTCCCAAACTTTATCTTGGTGTAGTGGGTTTCTTCTTTGCTGTCTTTATTTCATATGTCCCACCACAATCTTTTATTGATGCCAAAATCATAGACTGTGTTTGGAAAGATGAGGCTGGGGTCCTTTCCGAGCCACAGTGCTATATTATGTGTTGAAAAAGGCCAAAAAGTGTTCCTCATTCAATTTATTGAAAAATATCTTTCATAGACCCCACTTCTGCTTCCCCATGTGACCATATCATAGTCAAATCATGAAATTCATGTAGAAGAGCATCTTGTGCCTAGTTTGCAGCATTCATGTTGTTGGAATAGACCATATCGTGGATCCATCTGCACCCTTTTGGGTACACTCTTCTTTTTGGTACTAGATGTAATATATCAGTGTGTGCTTGGAGATTAGCATCTAATACTTTTGTATTTCTTAATTACCAAGTGGGCTTCCAACTTTCTTTATATTCTAACCAACTGAGATTATCTAGAATTGTTCTAAGTACTTCTTTTTATTGGCCTTGATCCCATTCTGTTACTATTATCATCACATATTCAGCTCGTTGAATAAATTCTCTACTGAGAAAATCTGGCAGATAATTTTCTTTCCCTTTAATATGCTCCACTTCGAAATCAAATTTGGCAAACAAAGCCTTCCACCGAGCAAACTTGGCTTCTCCCGGCTTTTTAATATCTTTGCTTAAGACTTTTTTCATAGGTGAGGCATTAGCCCTTAGTAGGAATTTTTTATTTACAAAATTTACCTCAAATTTATTTATACAATTCCATGCGGCTTTAACTGCCTTCTCTATAGTAGAATATTTTTGTTTTGTTGGATTCCAAGTTCCTGAAGAAAATTGTACAATTTGTTCTTCACCTTCCTTTTTATGTTTTAGAATGCCGCCCCAACCAATATTTCTTGCATCTGATTCTATGATCTTGAAAGCATTGTCATCAACTACATAAAGGATAGGCAGTGTCTTCACTTTACCTTTAATTCGTTGAATAGCTTTGGTATGTGCCTCAGTCCACGGAGGTGGATTTTTCTTGAGCCTTTGATTTAACAAACTTCTATCCTTTGCACAAGCTTGATAGAAGTTATTCACATAATTCAGACATCCTAGAAATCTTTGAAGCTGGGCTTTATCAATAATAATGTCAGGGAAATTTTCAGAGAATTCTAATGCCCTGTCTTGAGCCCTTCTCGAAGCGTACCCCTGAAGAAAAGAAAGAAAATCAGGGGAGGGTTTACCTTCCATTCATCCAAGGGGTTACCGACAAGATTGCAAAAATATTAAAAAAGAAAAACATAGACACTCAATTTACAACATGTGGAACAATAAGGCAGATGATGAGGTCAGTTAAGGATAACATTGATCGTTAACAACTCAAGGGTGTGTACAAGATTGATTGTTCATGTGGTAGGAGTTATATTGGGGAAACAGGTCGATCTCTGAAAACAAGGCTTAAGGAGCACGCAGCTGACATAAAGAACGAAAGATCCCGTACATCAGCGTTTGCAGAGAACTCATCCAAGACCAAACATCATATGTGTTTGGAAGATGCCAAGGTAATTGCAAGGGAAGACAATTATCACAAAAGAAAAATCAGAGAAGCCATTGAAATCATGAAATTTCTGCAGAACCTCAACAGGGACAATGGAAGTGAAATCAGTGGAAACTAGTTTCCCCTGATCAGACAGATAAACCCCTCGAGACCCTTGGAAGCATAAAGAGCAAAAAGGACCCTCCATCCAGAAGGTTTGGTTAATTAATTAATTAATTAATCAATTCAAATTATTTAATTTAATTTAATTTAATTAATTATATTAATTAAATTAAATTAGTGGCTTAATTAAATCAAAAATATATATTAAATTAATAAAAATAATATAAAAATAAAAATAAAATGTGTAAAATAAATTAGGGTTTTTAAAATAAGATAAAAAAATTTTGAATTAAAAATTAAAACTTAAATATTAATCAAATAAATTAAATAAAAAAAATCAAATTGAATAATTTTAAATAATTAAAATCAAAAATCAAAAATTTGTTTCATTTAATTTAAATATTATTTTATAATAAATATTAAAATGAAAGTTGTTTTTTAATCTATAAATATATTAAAAATCTAATATTAATTAAATTAATTGGTGGATTAATCAAATAAATAATTTATATGTTATATTAAAATAAATAAAAATGAACATTTATGATTTTAATTAAATAATATTATAAATAAATATTTATAAATTATCAAATAAAATAAAGTAAAAATAGATTAATTAAGTAATTAATCTATTGATAGCTGATTTAATATTAAAATGAAAGTAGTATTTAATCCATAAATATAGATTAGAAACTAATTAATTAATTAATTGACTAACTAATTGATTAATTAATTAATCTAATGTTAATGGTTGATTTATTAATAAAACATAAAATGTCGGCCCTTATATTAGGGTTCTTTAGTTTATTTATACCCAGGCTCTCAGCTCTTTCTCTCTCAATAAATCATTCATTTCTATCTTTCTAAATTGTCCTTATGATGGACCCCCTTTGGGGTTTGAAACGTCGATAGAATAAACTGAAAACTGTGGATAATGCGGATCATGAAGTTACAAGAAACTTCCACAGAGGCTTAAAATCCAACGATGAAGGTTGTTTTGAACTTATCTTTTTCAGAAATGGCAACCTGCCAAAAGCCTGACTTTAAATAAAAATTTGAAAATATTTTTGCTCCCGCTATCCTCCCTATCAAATCACCTTTGTGGGGGATAGGATATGTATTATCTGCGAGAATAGAGTTCATAGGTTTGTAACTGATTACAAGCCTTGGGATTTCTTTAACCTGTTCTGATATTTTATTTACATAGAATCCGTAATAGTTCCAAGTACTGTCAAATTCCTTGATGAGTTTTTTGTTCAGGAGTTGCTTTATCTCTTTTTCACACAGCTCCATGTACTCTTTGTTCATTGAGATTGCTTTTCTTTTGCATGGCTTCCCAGCATACTCTATTTTGTATGGTAATTCAACTGTGTACTATTTCTGATGCTAAAAGGCATTTGGTTCTCATGAAAATCATTCATCCTCTATTGTCTTTTTGAGCTCAACAATTTTCTTTTTGTTTAGAGGACTTTACAATTGTTCTTCAATTTGTATTGAAGAGTTCAAATCTTTTAGATATGTTAACTTTGCTTCAACTCTCTCTAAGTCCTTGATTGTCTGGACCATGGTTGAAATCGTTGGAAATGTGATGTAAGGCATTTCAATCCTTTTTGACTTTCCATCTGAATTTGGGACTGTAATGAAGTAGCCAACTTTATTATTTTTTAATCGTATTGAACCATGGGGTTCAACTGCGGATAGAAAGATATTACCCAAAATGAAATCAGTGGGTATATTTGAGACTGCAAACTTAAGCTTTATACAATGTTGGTCAAAACATACAGAAGCTTTTAGTATTTTATATTTGAGTGTTATATTCCCTAGACCAACAACCTTCCTTTCTGCACCAATCCAATATTTTGCTGGAATAACTTTTGAATTTAAGATATTTACATCTGCACCAAAATCTAATAGCGCAGTTAGTGAAAACATTTCTCCTTGTATACAAAGATTTATTTTTACATGGTGCTGCTGATATTCAATAGCCATGATCCTCATCTCTTTGAATCCTATAATAGGATCTTTCCGCCATTCAATGATTTCTACATTCGGGTTTTGATAGGAGGTTGTAGTGTTCCAATTTGGAACACTTTCAAGTTGTTTTCCCTTTTCTAATTTTGCAATTCTAGACTTTAAACTAGAAATTTCATATTTAAGATGGTGTATTTCTCTACTTACCTCCCCCAAGGTGAGTGAGCAAACCTTGTCATGGGGTTGATGTTTCTGGAAGGATTTGGTATTTTGCTCAAACGAGGCATCAATAAATAATGGTTTTTTGGCAATATTTTTGGAAGAACTGGATAAATGTAGCCGGTCCATGAAAGTTGCAGTAAGTCTTTCCTTTATATCACCTTCTTGCATTGCTCAGATTTGAGGAAGAATCTTGAATTCTTCTTCTTCAGCTATGGCCATCAACACCTTCTCCTTTGGTGGTGCTATGTGTGTTTCCTCAATAGAGGATTCATTGTAAAAATTAGAATCAGAATCATAAGGACATGCACAGTTTTCTGAGTCTGAACATACACAAGCTTGCATATGTGCATGTGAATCTTCACCAGATGAGTCTGATGAAGAGCTGAAGGAGTCACCAGATGAATCTTATAGTTGTTGCTGCTATAGATGTTCTGTGATTGAAATATTTGGGCAGTGGCTTGTGTCATCATTTTTAGATCCACACATTATAAATTGTGTTTGGGTCTCTATTTTAACAGCTTTGTGTTGTCTACTTAGAGGTTGATTTCTCTTGCCTCTCTTCTTCCTTGATTCTTCGCCTACTGGACATCGATTAGATGTATGTCCCGACTTACCACAAAGCCAACAAGTAAGCTTATTCCATTTTTCTTGTTTAGAAGTATGCAGGTGTATATCTGAAGGCTTATCGTATTGTGTCTTAGGCACATACCTGTAGTGTCCTTTTCTGGTCCTTGGTGTGACTTTTCTTCCTGATGACTTGCCTTTATAGAATTTGGCAGTCTGCTTTTATTCCTTTTTGGCTTTCCTTTTTCTAACCAAAGGATCATCAATGGTTAGACCATATTCGGTGTAGATAGGTTTACTATCTGGAAGCCTTGACAACTTTTCTAATGATCTATTTACTTTAGAATTGGTCCACAAACTGACCAATGTTCTTGTAATGAGAGAATAAATCTCTCCCCAGGTATATGGTTCGAATGGTAATTGAAACACTTCTTGCAGTTTGATATAATCAACAAATCTGGATGGTAGAGCTGTAATATATACCTGTTTCCATAATAAATTTTTGGAATGTTTCACTTCATATATTCTTTTCACCCAATCTCTGTGAAAGTCTTCAAATTGTGACATTTTGTTACATTTAAGGTTCATCAATATAACCTCATGTTCGTCAGCCAATTCCTCTTCAAATCCACACGAGTGCTCTAAGATCATTGAAGTCAGAGCTCTGATCATATTACTTTGAACTGACCCATCTGCAGTATGGAGGATATTTCCATCTTTATCTTTAAGGCATTCTTATTCCATCTTAGCTATTAAGGTCGGGGATGATTCTGTTTCCCACCATCTGAGAAGTGTTCCAGTGAAGCACTATATGATGGTCTTGCATGCTTCAATCTCACTCTTACCCCTGAGACACATTAGATTATATTAAAAAAACATTACATCAATTAGTTGTTTGCTTTGGCCAATGTTAATATTATCAATATTCCATTCCTTGTGGGATTCTGGGGAGAATGTATGTGTCCCTGGAAGTTTTCGTTTTCCATCTAGATGAGGAGCCGGATATTTATTGAATCGATTTTCTAAAGGCTCATAGATGGGAAAAACCTTGGCCGGTTTCTCTTCTTCCTAAAATAATGAAGCCAGAGAAACATGTTCTGGAGATTCTTCCTTCTATGATACTACTGTTTCTTTAGGAAATAAGGATGGAAATCTGTCCACTGGTCTGACTGTGTCCTGTATCTTTGCGCTTATTCTGTGTAAAAAGGAATCTGGAACTAGTTTTTCTATCTTTGATAGTGATATCCTTTCTACGTTCCCCGCTAGTTCACTTATTATTCCTTTAGTGGAATCGAATTGTTCTACCATTTTTTCTCCTACTTCTTCTATCTCGTCCAAAGATTCTCTAGTATATTCTCTAACAATTGAAAATGTAAATTGTACATCATTGAAATTTTTATCTACATTATTCAAAGAAACTTGCATGGCATCAAATTGATTTTTAACCTTTGCAAATTTTATCATGTTCATCTCGAGACCTTTAATGGCTGTGTTTGTCCAGTTTAGCTATTCACTGGCCTTCTGAATTCTTCCATCTATTCCCAAGGTGTTATCATCCTTTAATACAATAGGAATGGCCTTTGCAGAATTTTGACCTTCTCCTAAGAAAATACCTTTATAGGGAGGGAAGGTAGTTATTGTCTCAACCTTACTACCATTTAAGGTTGACCAAGAGCGAAGTGTTCAAGTAGAGGCTCTATCATCGGCCATCATAACACATTTTGTCTGTCTCATATTTTTCCAGGAATAAAAAGATATTCAGGAATTTGTTTCTTCCATATACTATTTCCATTCATGAGACAACTTAATTTTTTCTTCAATAGTATGAGTAGAACCAAAAGATTCAGCTTCTAGATGAGTGAGAAGATCCCAATTTAATATGGCTTTCATCCATGCACCTCCAATTTTATGTTTGGGACAACCATCCATTAATGTAAAAAACTTCTGCATTTCCACTATAGTAGGCCTTTTATAATCATTTGGAATTGGGCCGAACCTTGAATCAGGGATTAGTCCATTTGTTCTAGAAATCAAAGCCCATATCTAGGCTTTGCTGGCCTCAATGTGTTGAAGTTTGCTGTTAACCTTGGATCCTCTTTTTCCAAAGTAGTAATCTCATGCTCATCATGATATGTTCAGCTTCATGGTGGAAAGGTATATCTGAACATTTAGTATTAGGCCAAGGATTCATAGAAGTGGTAGATGGAGCATCTCCTATCCTAGGGTTATGGTTTTCATGCATGACAATATCAGCGAGATGACTGAGGTTAATAGGGCAATGACACTCTGAACATTTTACTTCAAGAGAGGAAAAATTGACTAATTGTGTGAATTCAAACAATGAAATATGTTTACAAGAGTTTGAACTAGAATTGGAGCAAGTTGTATCTACAAATTTGAGGTTTCTGTACAATGGTGAACTTATGCACATCTGATCTATTCTCATTCTATCAATGGTGGATCTTCGTGGAATGAAAGAACAATAGAGGATGACTCTTCATGGGTGTCTGCAGAAGTTATTCTCTTCATGGCAATAGGTTTGGGATTTGACACTACCCAATGTTCTGGGAATGTTAAATCTTCCCATTTGATGGTCTACTATTCAATTTTCTGATTCCTGGAATCAGTTAAGAGCACAACACTAGCCTTTGACTCTTTACTAGGAGCATGCAATACTGCTGGACAGAGGGTATTAGTATGTCTGAAACAACCACTGGTCTGGATGGAAATAATGTGTCTTTTCTTAGCCATATTGAATCTAGTGGTCTGGATTTGCAACTGGAGCATGCTTTTGATTGTTTCATCAAAAACATAAACTGAAAAGTTTGGGTAATAATCGAAGTATACTAGGCCATTAGACAGAGGGGCCACAATTCCTCCAATCAATGAATTTGTGTATTTATTGTGGACTAGATCTCTAATAGTGGCTAAAATGAATATATTTAGACCCTGATGTGTCAATGCATGAACCCCAATTCTAATATAACCCAGATGGAGATATTGGGTTTTCAACCTCTTGGTTTCAGCTTCAAGCTGCTTAGGATCTAATAGTGGAATAGACTGGACACAGTCGGAGTTTTCTTCTATTTGGCTAATTGGCTCTTTTATAGATATTCTAGTGGTCGATTTTAGGTGGAAGACTGATAAATCAAAATAGACTTCTGAGACATTTATACTTGGGAGATGTCATCTAGTAGTAGGCTATAATTCTTCATACTTTAATTTAGCAAAAGTTAAAACACGACTAGAAGCAGATTGGAACATATCCCTAAGGGGATTTTCTGGAGAAGATGACTCTTTCTCTTCTAATTCTCGGAAAGAAATAGAATTTTTGAATGGATCCATTTATATAGAGTGTTTTACTTGAGTATTAACCTAAACCAAACACTCTGGCTCTGGTACCAATTTTACAACGGGGCTTCTACGAAGCTTGCAACAACAACATAGTTGCTAGGCCTTGCTGAGTCTCTTCTCTATTTTTGCCACTTACTCTGACTTACACGAACTCATACATGAACCCATACACGAACCTACTAACACATTTCACGCATTGCCGACCTTTTCAACGGCTTCCTCGCCTTTACATGGTCTAGCGTCTCTTTTGTGCATTGGCGAACCTCAATACAAAGTAACTTAAATAGATACTACCTCAGCATCTCATTTTAATGCATAAGTACTCAAATGCGGAATGGTGATAGCACTCATTCATATTATTTCAGAAATGGATTACAGAAGGATTACAATCTGTTCAATCCTGAGATGGACTGTGTTCGCGTTTACCAGACTTTAGCTACTCAGCTAGGAGATAGCTTACTGGAGGCTACCTGACGAGATCACAGACTCAGTTTTTGAACACTGATATTAACACTCATAAAGATAGACTCTCTATAGATCTGGCCACTTTAGGTTCTCACCTGTGCCGAACACATAGATGTGCAGGCTTCTCAAATCACCTAAGACTTTGAAATTTCTTCATGATGCACACAGATCAAACAGGAGTCTGTAGTTGCAGAGCAGGAAAAACTCTCGACTCTAAGACACCAAAATTTCAAACACCCAAACTTTGAATGTCCCGAATGAGCCTTACTCTATCTCTTATATGGGAGAAAGAAGGGACAAACATCCAACCATAATTAATTAATTTATATTACATAATTTAAAACTAAATTATAA